>VDFB02154628.1:296568-403818 GCA_007258455.2 Sequoia sempervirens | reverse complement strand
ATAGAGCACTGTGTACTATCTTTGTAAATCACTGTGTTTTTAGACCAAAGTCACTATTCTCAAGCATCATAACTCTATGACACTGACATATATCCAATACATGCTCAACAAGTACAAAGAGAATATTGGATACCATCTACAATGCATTGATTCCAAACCCATGCATGCACTTGTTTTGTATCAAAATCAAAGCTCCTACAAACTATCCATTACCAAAAACATGAACACTTATACTATCACTGTCCAAGTACTTATTGTTAGAAACAAATGAACAAAAATATCATTGTTCTTTGAATATGCATTGAAGTACTAAGCACAAATATTGAACTTGGACAAGGATAAAGATAATTTGCACAAGAAAGAGCATCATGTCACTATTAGGAGTTCATTAGACACCAACTTAGCATCTGTCAAAACATCAAACCGTTGTCTACTGACATTATCACTATAACCAATGTCATACAAATCTTCACAAAGTTCTCACTTCCAATTAGACTTCTATCACATTATCTTTTCATGATCACAGTATTAGTGTCTTCAACTACTGCTGTCCTGTATATGATGAAACAAATAATTCATCATGTTGTTGTCAACACTCTTGAGACTAGATTCTTGATGTAAAGTCTAATCAGCCCAACCAAAAATAAATAAATAAATTTTCACATGCAATGTTGGTTTTTGTGCTTCCACTTTCACACAGGTCTCACGAAGTGAAATGTCAAACAAATCATTGATCATCTAAAATTATCTCTGTAAACCCTAATAAAATAAAATTTTGATTCTACATTACAACAAAGCCATTGAAGAATTAAACTTTACATGATCCCAAAGTCAAGTACAAAGGAAGAATTTGAGAGATAGTGAAAACTGATATTGTAGAAATAGGGCACCTCTTCCAAATGCAAAAGGGAATTCATTCCTTTACTTATATACAATTATTCAAAGGCGATCTATTAATCCGGCATATATTAGCCACAAGATGAAGTGGAGGCAGAAATTCTTGTAAGGGAGGAATATGGTGTTCTGAGGACTATACTAATTACAGTAGGGATCACTTCAGCTCTGTGAATGGAATTTCCCAATGGTCTGACCACTGTGTATCCTGCAAGGTGTTTTATCCTACCAGGAAAAGAGTATTTTAAAGACACACACATCAACTTCATCGAACAAATACTATTGAAATACCTTTAATTAGGTTTATTCTCTTGTACTTCATTGGACCAATCATGTCAAAATTCCTTTCAGATGTATTGTGTGCTACTTGGGGGATTGTAGATTGCAGTATGAACGTTGATTAGAAAACTTCTGCACAGTTTCATCCACAAAACCTTGCTTTGTGACATTAGTTTTATATGTGGTTAGGATTGAGGATTAGAAGTTTGGCTTCATCTTTATCATCATTTCTTCCTATATTTGAGTAACATCCAACTCACTTCGAATGAGATTCTTTTTTAATAGTCAAATATTGCATGTAGCTCTCTTGAATAAAAGCTCATTTACCATGTCATCTCCTCTCTTTCAAATGAATAATACCATTTTTGCAAAGGAGTTGCTAAAGGCTCAAATTAAATGATGTCCATGGAAAAGAATGGTGGAGACACGGTTTATTGCCACATCTTAGTTCTATTACAAATGAGATTTTGCAACTAAAATAATCAGTCTTTTCTGAAATCTGTGTCATTTTAAAACATCTTGTAAAATAACAGTGTGACTTTTCTGGATTGCACAGTTAAATTTAGAAAAAGCACACTGTTATCAATATGGACTGTGGAAATCTAATGTCTTTAATCTTGTAAAAATTTTGTACCTACAATTTTGTCTCTAGTCTAGACCTGAAAGTTAGTTGATTACTTGATTAGTGGCTCAAGATTGAAAGATTTGTCAAATGTGCTCTATTGTTCAAATCTGATGTGATTGCAATACCACCTTAGAAACTGTTAAATCCAATGATTTGTCTCATTTTCAGTGGATATCAGTAGTGCCCAGGATTTTCTGAAGCCGAGTTTTTCTAGGGTCTTCTGTGGGAATCTTTTGAGGCCGAGATTTTTAAGAGGCGGAATTGGTTTTTCATGTTTAGGTGTTGCTGTGGGATTGGGGTGGCAAGCTTTTGTTGCTTACATAAGCATTGGATGCTACTATATAATTGGTGTTCCATTAGGCATGATTCTTGGTTACACATTTCATTTAGGAGTTATGGTGGGTTGGAATTCATGGTAAAAGGATATATGTAAGAAAGTTTTAATTATTTAAATATTTGTTATAATAGAAATTATTTATTTTATAGGGAATTTGGCTAGGAATGATATTTGGAACTGGAACTCAAACTCTAGCACTAATGTTTATCACATGGCGGGTAGATTGGGATATGGAAGTAAGTCGCTCATTTTTATATTATTATTATTTCAAATTCTATCACCTATTAAATAATCATAAGTCATTGGATTTATGGTTGATATTTAGAAAATTACCACTATTTCATCTAACATGTTCTCATTTGTAGGCTAAAGCAATTGAAAGTAAATTGAATCAATGGTCCTCTGTCAAGCCTCAAAACGAAAAGAATAAACAAGTGAGTGTTTATTTTCTATTGAAATGTGTTATCTTCTGTCCAATTGATAACTCTATTTTCTCCACAAACAAGTTAATTTGTGATACACAATTTTTGTTGGTTATTTTGGCAGCATGTTGAGAATTTGGAAGATGGCGTTGTAGAACCAAGTATACAAAAAAGTGGCATAGCAAGACAATGAGAAACAACTTTGGACTTCTGACAAGTAAGGTCACTGGCAAGGCTATACAATAGCTATATCACTAAATAATCTTTAACTAAACATTGTCATTTAATCATTGAATAATGAATTTTGTATAGTGTAAAGTTTCAATACCAAAGGAAAGAACTGTAATATTCTTTAAACAAGTGATGACACCTAAGGTACTATTAGATGGCCAATAGATGTATATACAAATAGGTACGTTGGGAAAACTCTGCATATCTATGTTTTTATTGTAAAATTGTAATGTAATGTAAACCTTCCAGGAAAAGAATATTTCCACCTCTCTTCTATTGACAAAAATAACTAAAGACCCAAACATTATATACGAAAATAAATACTAATAAACATTCATATATAGATATGTATGTATATATTTTTAAATTATATTCTATACCCTTAAATATAAACAATTGAATATATGTATATTCCTATAGTAGTCATACCTAGCCTTTGTGTATCAAGAGATCTTGAAAGATTGTCATATCGGTATATTGGTATCTGAAATTGAATCTGTTTCCATGCACATTTGTTCTTGCCTAGACAACAAAATATCCAACAATGTGACCAAATGTCACAAATGGCCAATGAAAGAACTACCATTTAGAAGATTTCTCAACTTAGGTTAGGCATTCAACCTCAAAATTCTGTCAAAAGGGAGATCATAGCACTCTCAACTAGTTTATAGCAACCTATAAATATATTTTTTTCATTTCTTACCCAAGATGTTCAAAATATAAGCTTTATTTAAGATTTATTTAGCTCAGGGAACAGGGGAGGAAAATATCAAAGCACATGATTTATGAACTCCATGGCATTTTTGATTGCAGGGAATAGAAAACAAATTTTGGGTTCTGATATTTCTCTTAAGGCTGAAGCAACACCGTGGTCAAAACTCTTGAACTTCAATTTACACATTAATTATAGGCATACAAATGTATTAAGAAACAAGATTTTTTTTGCAACACTTTTTTTGCATTTGGGAACAGAAACCTCCAGCATATAGTTAAATTATTTTGGCCACTATTCATACCAAAAACTTTAAACACAAAAAAAAATAGTGGAATATTGCAATGCCTTCAAAAAAATTTCTTAATCACATACAACCATTCCATATCACCCAATTGAATTCTAGTGGGGATATTCTACAGAACAATGTAATGCTATTCATATAATATTTTTAGAACCATATAGTTGTACGCACAATGTAAATTAAAAGTTATTGCCAATACTGATCAGATTAACATCAGACTTCCAAAAGATATTTGATTTGAAGGATCAGGGACGCTATTCTTCAGAACTAGTTTTCCTTTAAAGAGTATTCAAAATATCAAGGGAAAGCAGAGTAGGTTTAGAGTAAGAATTTCATGTGAGAAATTTTGAAAATTACAATAAAATTCATATTAAAATTTAAAACATAACAAACGTCTTTGCCACCCAATAGACACATTACATATACAGTTAAGCACATATTTGGTTTGAAAATAATTCTTGGAACCTCCAAGAAAATAATAAAAGAATTTGAAATGTCAAGGAAAAATAAAGTACATATATGTTTAAAATTACCTCTTCCTCCAAGAATTTTTGAAAATTATAATAAAATTATATGTTACGGGTTCTTTGTAGGGGACTGTTGGGTACTCGTTCAGTTTGAACCAGGTCCTAGTCTTGGTCCGGTCCTCCAGGGGATTTGGCCAGGATCCTTCGAACGCCCTATGGGTTCTTCCGAGATGAACCTTGGAGAACCTAGGGAGAACCCAGACAAAATTTGCTCAGAACCCAGATAGAATTTGCTCAAAACTTAGACATACATGAAATATAAGCAAGCAGAACCATCAACATGTGGATATAACATTCACAGATGTCTATCTTAGGGAAACTTAATATCTTCTGTTAGAACAAGAATGAAGTCTAGATGCATTAATGAAATTCACTTGTATGAGTAAAAGCTTTAGAAAACCACACTCCTGGACAAGGGAAGATAAAAAAAACATATGGATATTCATATATCCATACATGATACAACCAAGGGTAATATATACACAAAAAATAATAAAGGTAATGCATAAATAATTTTCCCACATATCTATCTTGGTCATTTACAATTCTTTACTTTTCTGAAATTTCATGGCAACCATAATCTAGACTCCAAAGTAACAAACTTAGGTCTGAAAAGTTGCAATAATTTTCAGTTACAAAGGAAGAAAGTTAAAAACTAAAAAAACCGGGGTCTGTTCCTTCTTATAAATATAATACAAAGTAATTTATTGTAAAATGCATGCTACAATGCGAGAACATTCTTTGAAATTCCCAACTAATGAATTCTGAAAGATTGCCCCCGTGCTAGCAACCAAAAAATTATCGATGCCATAGAAAGAAATTGGCTACAACTTTTGCTATTTATCAGTGGCATATGCTTCAAATAGTTGTACTTTGGATCCCAGATCCAATATTCTATAAGAAAGTGTTTAAAATGTTGATATTGTACCTTCTCGGACATATTTTTTTAAATCTAGATACCTGATATTTTCTGAATTTAGTCTTTTTTGGAGGATTATCATTTGAAATATTCTGATTACCTTTTTACTGATTTATCTCATCGATATTTCGTGCTCCATATTTTGGGTCTTATTGTATCACCATACCCTTTGCATCATCATCTTGCCAAAATATAAAGATAATTACAAGTATAATTAGAATAGGTAGTTGTCAATGGCATTTCTTATCATCCATCACCAACGTAGTATTGTTTATGATAATTCAATATCCCAAAAAGGTATTTTGATGCTATATAGAATAAAAAGGTATGTTTATGATAATTCTATACCCCAAAAAGGTTTTGTTTATTCTGATGCTATGGTATTCTGAACTTAATTATTGCTACAAATATGAATATATTTTTTACTTTTATATATTTTTGTATGGACGAACCCAAAAATAACCCACACCCAAATTGTTTTTGACTGAACCCGCGAACCCGAACCAGTACCAGGATCAGTAACTTAGATAAAATTGATACCAAAATTTCAAATATAATAAATAACTTTGCACCCAAAAAATGCATTACATATACAAACTACTTAGACTACTTAAGTATAATTATGTTTTGAATAGAACACCTGGAATCTCTAGGAAAATAATACTTAAAATGCAATTATATATAGTTGATGAACATATTCAGCATAACTCTAAATTGTACTATGCTCCTCTATCATGGAATTCTATATAAATAATAGTTAAAATGCAATTATATGTAGCTGATGAACATATTTTGCATTACCTCCTCTCATTCAATTCATAACTTGAGTGTTCATTGCAAGAAATCACTTTTTCAAATTTGAAGCATAAGCATTACAATTTGAAGCATACCCATTTAAGGAATGGAAGAGGAGGATTACTTCTTTAAGGTGGTGTTGATAGGGGATTCTGCAGTGGGGAAGTCAAATCTGCTTTCTTGATATGCACAGGATGAGTTTCATGTGAATTCAAAGGCAACAATTGGGGTGGAGTTTCAGACCCAGAGCATGGAGATCGATGACAAGGACATCAAGGCACAAATTTGGGACACTGCCGGTCAGGAGAGGTTCAGGGCTATCACCTCTGCTTATTACAGAGGTGCTCTCGGTGCCCTTGTTGTTTTTGATATCACCAGGAGGACGATCTTTGAGAATGTTGCTCGTTGGCTTCAAGAGCTCAGGACGCATTCTAATATGAATGTTGTAACAATGCTGGTTGGAAACAAGTGGGATTTAGAGAAACTCAGAGAGGTACCAATTGAAGAAAGTAAGGCCTTTGCTGAAGCAGAGAAATTGTTTTTCATGGAGACCTCTGCATTGAATGCAACGAATGTGAATGATTTCTTTCAAATTGTAATTAGGGAGATTTACAATAACACGAGTAGGAACGTGTTATCAAATTCTTAAAAATATGAATTGCCATTAGGTAGTAGCAATAGGGTCACACTTATAGGGAATGGAGATGGTGAAATGTTGAATGGGTTAAAGAAATATGCATGCTACTAAGAATTGATCAAAGGTTTCAATTCTACATTTTGAACTAGTGTATGGAATATGTTGCTTCTTATTACCTGTTTTCAGCAAAATGGGTTTTTCTTATTAGTTACTAATGAAGTGTATTCATAGAGGGTGTGCTATGATGATACATATAATTGTGTAAATTCTGCTTTTGGTTTCAATATTGTTAGAAGATGTTGTGGTTTTAAATCCAAAAAAGGTTTTGGCAATGGTTTTTGACAGAAATAAATAAATAAATAAAAACATATTCTGCATAACTCTAAATTTACTCTGCTCCTCTGTCATGGAATTCTATATTCTTGAAAATCCAAGGTTAAATGTTGAATAAATCCATGGACTCATGGCATTCTAAATTCTTGGAAAAGTAGGGATAAATGTTGAACTCAAATTCACAAGTATTTAATTCTTAGTTCTTCATTCATATGATGAATATCATTTGTATTCATAATTGTTTTGTTATCCTTTAGTAATGCAAGATGTCTCTTGTCATTGGAAATTGAAAACTACAATAGTTTGTAGATAGATCCTTTGAGTCAAATTGGAAGCAATGATTTAAAGGAGATTTTTGTCAGGCGCATAATTGATAGTGCTAGCATAGTGAAATGTTTGATTGAAAAACTCATGACATTTGCATCAATTCTATATTTCATAAGTTTTCCTTAATAACACTAAAAAAATCCTAACTACACAAGGAAAATAAAAAGTTTCCTCATGAGAAGGAATAACCATATCTAGTTTGGATAATGATCTTTTGTGGTAAAGGAGTTTTACAACTCACCAAAGACAGATTTTGAATGTCAGGTTTGAAGAGATTATGCAAACTTAGAAGGTTTCTTGACCCCATTTCATGAAAGAATTTTGTCATGAGAGTTGATAAATTTGAAGAATGAAGGCATTAACCAGGATTGTGACACTTGCATTGAACCAACCTTTGCTTAAAAATAACTTAACATTCTAGGCATCCTCGCCTATTTAAAGAGGCCAAGGGGTTCTCAAAGGAATTTTTATAGGTGATTCTTAGCAAATTAAAAAAAATGACATCTTCCATTACTTTGGCTATTTATGTAAGGCCATAAATTGATTACAAATTTCAACTACTTCTCCATAAATGGTATTTGATAAATGGTTATGAAGCGAACAAGGTCATTCTACAGGTGGCCAATCTCTAGACTCTTTTGGACCATTGGGATAGCACAACAGGCACAGTTGTTTGTGTTCATCCAGCCTCACCACCTCGTGGTCATTCCTGGCAAGACAAATCTTGTTAGCATTCCCATAGACATGCTAGTTGTTCTCCTCATTCGTAGGCTGGCCATCACCCCTCTTCCATGTCATTTTAGTGATGAGGTGGGCTATGCCTACTGGCAGGATACATATTCTTGTCTTGTCTTGGCTAGTTCATCATAGTAAGAGAATCCTAATGATCAGAAACCTATGGAGCGAGATGAACAAACTAAAATCAATAATGTTAATACTAGTTGGAACCCATTTTTGATTGCCAGGACTTGCTTGATGTGGAGCTCCAAGCTAGATTTTGGGATCCATCTCTCGGTTCTGGGTTTATTGTTCTTGCTACATAATTTTTAGAAGAATATAATTTGTTAAGCAGATGAGGTTTTTTTGAGCCACATGATACATTATTTATCCCTACTTTTCCAAGAATTTAGAATGCCATGAGTCCATGGATTTATTCAACATTTAGCCTTGGATTTTCAAGAATATATAATTCCATGACAGAGGAGCAGAGTAAATTTAGAGTTATGTAGAATATGTTTTTTTAGAATAAATCCCTAATTTAGAATAAATCCTATGGATTGGGTAACAAAATTGTGTTTTTTAGTCACATGCATTTAAAAAAAATTGCCCTTTTCTCATCAGTTTGACCCAGGTTTGTCCTGTTTATTGAAAAAACCAGGCAACCGAGTCAAACCAGCATGGATAGATCCTAGATATGTTTAAAATGGAAATGCGATAACTTGTGTGATCTATTACAATAGGAGAAACAAAGCAGTGTGAACTGCAAGAAAAGATAGCAGAGAATATGAGAGACACTTTAAGATATGTTGTTTGGTATGATACATTGACTACTCACCATTTATAATGGTTTTCTTGAAACTTGTTTTGCTGCAATTGGGAATCCATTTCCAAATCAGTGAGCACCTTGCTTAATATCACACAATGAAAAAGAAAGTACTGAAGAGAAATCTCTCTTTATCTCTTTCTCATACAAATGAGAACAGAAAAGAAATGACTGAAGGTCTCTCTCTCTCATACAAGGAAAAAAAGGACTAAAGGTCAATCTTTCTCTCTCCCCCCATCCCAGAGACATGCACACACAAACAAAAATACATGGATTTTTTTCCTAAGCTAATAAAGATCTTGAGAATCAGGCCCCATTATCCTATTCCTATCTATGGAGTTACAATCTTAATGGTTTTGTTGCAGGGGTGGGATAATAGTTGTTAAATTCATAGTACTCTCTACATTGATTCTAACACAAGTAAATCTAGTAATTGTAGCAGCTGAAGCTTTAAGATGAACATTTACCACTGCATGTGTATGCTTTTGTCATTATTCTTAAGCTCTTCTTATAATCAATATTGAGTGAGCATTCAAACCTTCGAGGGTGGGTCATTGTTAGATGTCTATGCTAACTCTGTTCCACGTCCATTCCATTATAGGCATGAGGTGGGAAGGGCATTCAGATATGTGCTTAACCTCCAAACCTTTGTGCGGTCCGAGCACATGGCTCCAAAGGCCACGCACTTCCTCCTTGTTCCTACACAGAAGATGTTTCTTTTTGCTACATTACCTTTCCCTTCTTAGATTGTGAATGTGGCTATTATCATGCAGGGGTGTTAGGTTTGGCTGGTAAGTAGATTGAAGACATGTGTGTCTCCCAACAGGAAGATATATCAAGACAGGCATGGATGGAAACTATGTTGTGCCATATGGTATGGAAAGGATTGTCATGTACGTTAAACAAAGATATAACAGCCCAGTTATAACCATCACAGAAAATGGTGAGTGAATGGATCTCCTTGATGGGTCTTTCATGTAAACAAGGGTTTGTTAACAAGATCTGGGTTTTTTTACAATGTTACATGTTTTCTTGCAGACGGCCCACGGGTTGAAGAAAATGGCAGCCCACATGTTGAAGAAAATAGTAGCTAGGGCATAATATCTTTTGCAGATCCTGATCATTAAAAAAAAATACAATGGTCTCTTCCCACCACACCCATTGTTATAAGCCTTCCTGCCACACCCAGCCTTCCCGCCAGAAGAAACTACATCCCTAGTGGGATGTCGCAGCTGTAGAAGGAACTGTATCTCGAGTGGGAGAGCCAACTCAAGCAATCCAAAAGGGGAAAAATACAATAGTTTTATTTTAGGGAAAAGGTGTGAGAAAGAAATAATTATATTTTTAAGGGAAAATGTATTTTTTCTATTGTCTTAATTTGAGACAATAAAAAATAAAAAATATAACTTAAATATGTTTAATTTTTATTGTCTTAATTTGAGACAATATAAAACAAAAAATATAGCTTAAATATGTTTAAGACAAAATTAGTATTTTGTCTTAAACTATCATCTTAAATGGCCCCTCTATGTAGTAGTGCCAGAAGAAACCACATGCTTCTCTGTGCTTCCTTTTTCTACATACATGATACACGTGGAGTAACCTTCTATATACACGTGGAGTAATCTAGGAGGTGGCATTTTCATGGTGATAGTGGGCAGAGGTAAAGAAATTTAAAAAAAAAAGTAAAATATTCCTGCTGCTGCACAATAACAAAATTCTTCATTCATATTGCTTGCATAAAAATGATTTACATGAGTTCTTTATATAGTGGACTTTAGATACATTTAGAAAAATCTAGAATATAGGGCGACATATTCTATTTTTATTATTTTACCTTGGCCAATATAAAATAAGTTTCTGGAATTTACCTAACCCTAGACTTCTAGAATTTATCCAACCCTAGCCGACATAAAAATAAAAATAAAAAACTTAACCTATAGCTGGTAGAAATTACCATAGTATTCTAACACTCCCCCTAATTTCTACCACAAACTATATCAATATTTACAATGCCCAAAACTCCTGTAAAAAATTCAAATTTTTCTTGTGCTAAAGCCTTTGTAAATATGTTTGCAAATTGTTCTTGAGATCTGCAATGTTGTAGGTTGATTTCTCCAATGTTCACTAATTCCCGAATAAAGTGATATCTAGTATCAATGTGTTTTGTCCTCTTCTGAAAAACATGATTCCTTGATAGTGCAATGGTGGACTTGTTGTCACAATAGATTATAGTTGGCTCCTTTTGTTCATGCAATAGATCCTTCAAGACTCTTCACATCCACACTGCTTGACATGTTGTTGATGTTCCTGCTACATAGTCTACTTCTACTAATGAAATTGTCACTATAGGCTACTTCTTTGATGCCATGCTACAACACTTGTTCCAAGATGAAATGCATATCCAGATGTACTTTTTCTATCATCAATACTTCTGCAAAGTCACTATATGTATATCCAACCAACTAAAATTTATTTGAAGTAGAATACAATATGCCATAATTCATAGTTCTTGCAATGTACCTCAATAACCTTTTTCTTGCTTGCCAATGTGAGTTCTTTGGTGAATCCATGAATCTAGAAATAAAACTAACTCCATACATTATATCTAGTCTAGTTGTTGTGAGATAGATCAAACTACCAACCAATTTTCTAAATATAGTTGAATCAAAATCAATCTCATTATCTTCTCTACTTAGTTTTGTACCTATTGCCACGGGTGTAGAAACTGGACTACAATGTATCATTCTAAACCTTCTCAAAACATCTTTTGCATATTTATTTTGACAAATGAAAATGCCCTTATCATTTTGTGTGACCTCAATGCCAAGAAAATATTTCATCAGTCCCAAATCGGTCATCTCAAATTCCTTCTTCATTGCTGATTTAAACATGTCAATAGAAATATTACCTGTAAAAATAAAATATCAACATACAAACAAACAATTCAAATCTAACCTTGCTCATTGACTTTGGTGTATAGAGTAGGCTACTAGTACTTTTGTTGAATCCATTGCTTATCATGTATGAATCTATATTGTTATACCATGCTCTTGGAGCCTTCTTCAATCCATAAAGTGCCTTATTTAACTTGTAAACTTTGTCTTCATAACCTTTTATTTCATATCCTGGTGGCTGCTGCACATAAACCTCTTCTTCTAAATATCCATTCAAGAAAACTGATTTAACATCCATTTGATAAACCTTCCAATCATTTTGAGCTGCAATAGCTAGTACCATTCAAACAATGTCAAGTCTTGCTTCAAGTGCAAAATTTTGATTATAATCAACTCCACATTCTTGAGAAAATCCTTTAGCTACTAGTCTTGCCTTATATTTGTCAACTTCTCCATTTGCATTATACTTAGTTTTATAAACCCATTTTACACCAATGCAATCTTTTTACTTAGGAAAATCAACTAAATCCCATGTATCATTCTTCTCAATGGATTCCATTTCATCATTCATTGCATTAATCCAATGTTCTTCCTTAATTGCATCTTCAAAATAAATAGGATCTTAAGCAAATAAAGCAAAGTTTGATTGCAAATCTATCCTATCTCCTTGATTATAAATTTCTTGCAAACTTCTAGTTTTCTTGCTTTTAAGCTTTAATCTTAATGATGCAAGTGTGGGATTTGAGTCATCACTTACTTGTGGACTTGATGATTCTCCTTGCTCAACTTCCCCTAGTGTGTTATCTCCTTGTGGACTTCTTGATGGAGTTCCTCCTTGTTCATTTGATTGACCTCCTTGGTTTTCTTGATCTTTTTCTTCTTGTTTATTATATGGCAATGTTGCAGCACCTGCAATTGTTTTTTCTATGTTTCCATCCCAAGATTCTTCCTCTTTGAACACAACATCTCTACTTACAATTACTTTCTTGGTTATAGGATTAAACAATTTATAGGCCTTAGATTGTTCATCATAACCAATAAAAATGCATTTTTCACTTTTATCATCCAATATACTTCTTGTTTCCTTGGGCACATGTGCAAATGCAATACAACCAAATATTCTAAAATGAGAAACACTATGATGCTTACCACTTCATGCTTCTTGTGGAATCTTGTCCCTTACGATATTTGTTGGACTCCTGTTCAAAATATAAACTGTGCAAACTACTGCTTTAGCCCAATACTCATTAGGTAGATTCTTTTCTTTCAACATGCTCCTTTCCATTTCTATTATTGTTTGATTCTTCTTTCTGCAACACCATTTTGCTGAGGTGTGTAACTTGTAGTAAACTGCTTCTTTATTCGATGATACCTGCAATAGTCCAAAAACTCATTTGACTTGTATTCTCCTCCCCTATCTGATCTTAATACCTTAATGGGTAGGCCACTTTGTTTCTCAACCAATGTTTTGAATTCCTTTAACTTTCCAAATTCCTCAGATTTATATTTTAGAAAATAAACCCATGTTTTCCTACTAAAATCATCAATGAATGTTAAAAAATAAATGCTCGATGGTGTTTGCATTGGACCACATAAATCAGTATGCACAATTTCTAAAAGTGCCCATGCTCTATATGACATTCCCTTTGGAAAACTTGCTCTATGATTCTTAGCCAAAATACAACTTTCACATGAACTTAATGGTGCTTCAATAGGGGTTAAGCCTCTTACCATTTCTTTCCTTTTCAATAAACACAATCCTTTGAAGTTTAAATGACCATACCTCAAGTGCCATATTCATGCTTGATCTTGACTTGATGCCTTGAAACTTGCTTCAATCTCCTCCATTAATTCATTTTTCATTTGAAGTGGGAACATTTTGTTATTTGTCATTTCAACCTTTGCAATCACCTTATTACTAGGAGGAATATCAAATATAATGCACACATTATTTTCAAAAACAACTCTATAACCCTTTTGAGAAAGTTGTCCCACACTTATGATATTATGCTTCAAACTAGGTACAAAATAAACATCAGGAATGGACTTCTTACCAAGCTTTGTCATCACATTAATTGCACCTTTACCCATGACTTCAACTATATTATCATTGCCCAATTTAATTTTTGACTTCACTGATGTATCCAAACTTTCAAACAAGTATTTATTTCCTATCATATGATTACTGCAACCACTATCTAGAAACCAAATGTTACTTGAACTTTCTTGAGCTACATGACAACTAATGAACAATGTCTCAGAATTACTCTCAGAAAAATTTGCAGTTTGCTTTCCCATATTAGCTTGATTCTTTCAACATTCATTTGCAATATGACCATACTTCTTGCAATAGTAACATTGAACATTTGATTTGTCTTACCTTTGTGATGATTGATTGTTATTGCATCCCCTTGAATTGAAACTTTGATTTCTCCATCCTCCTAGATCTGGACTCTTCCTTTCTTCTCTTTGAAAATTGCTTCTTCCTCTTCCTCTTCCTCTAAATCCTAGATTTCCTCTTCCTCTGCCTCTGCCAAATGTCATTTGTGCTTTGAATGCACTCTCCAATGAGGTATTATTATTCATGTTCAATCTCAACTCATAATTTTTCAAAGTACCAAACAACTCATCTATTGAATATGTTGACAAATCCTTAGTTTCCTCAATTGGCACAACAATAGTATCAAATTTAGTAGGCAGACTTCTTAAGATATTTTCTACAACCTTTTGATCTATTAGTTCATCACCATTCATCCTTATTTGATTAACCAAATTTGTAACATGATTTTCAAATTGATCTACTGAATAAGAATCACTCATTTTCAAGTTTTCAAATTCTTTCCTAAGTGCTTGCAATTTGGCAAGTTTTACCTTACTTGTACCTTGATATGTTGTTTCCAGAATATCCCATGCTTGCTTGGTTGTAGTGGTTGGCTTAATCCTTCCAATGATTGAATCATCCAATCCTTGTCCAATTATCTACAAATCCCTTTGATTCTTTTTCCTGTTTTCACTCAGCTTATTTTTTTGCATTAGTGCTCAAAGTAGACTCACCTTGTGGTTTTGTATAACCATTTTCAACTATTTCTGATAAATCTTCCAAATTAAATATTAATTTCATTTTGTATGACAGGTATCATAATTTTTACCAGAAAATATTGGAATTTGAGTTTGCACACTACTTGATGCCATATTTTAAAATAATATATGTAACCCTAAATTTCTTTTTTTGAATAATCTTCTATCAATATAAAAATGCAATATATAATAAAACTGCACCTTACTAAATTGACTAATTAATCGACAACTTTCTGCTCACCAAAAATAAACATGCAACTTCAGCAATCCTCAAATTTTCTCTTCTTTTGCTAACATTATGCTTCTTAACTTGGCTCTGATACCAGAGGCAATGAAATTAAACAAAAAAATAAAATATTCATGCTGCTGCACAATAACCAAATTCTTCATTCATATTGCTTGCATAAAAATGATTTACATGAGTTATTTATATAGCAGACTTTAGATACATTTAGAAAAATCTAGAATATAGGCCGACATATTATATTTTTATTATTTTACCTTGGCCGACATAAAATAAGTTTTTGGAATTTACCTAACCCTAGACTTCTAGAATTTATCCAACCCTAGCCGACATAAAAATAAAAATAAAAAACTTAACCTACAGCTAGTAGAAATTACCAGAATATTCTAACACATGGTTACCCTCGAAACACAACTTTGGAGTTGAAAAAGCAAATGATTTATGGTGTTGTGATTTACAACAGATCAATTGTGTTTGATGAAATTTCTCCAACCTCAAAGCTTTGAGGATGTCCATAGCCTATTCCAAAGCTCTCATTTTGGTGCATGTAGGGAGGATGTTGTCAAAGGTTGCAGAGTCTAGTTTTTACAACTGCCTATTGGATTTTCTTGGAAGTTTCAACAAATCAATTTTGTGCATATCCTACAATCATGGTACTCCATGAAAACACATTGATGCAGTGAGGGATGTCCATACCTTCACCTGTTTTCTGACCTCTTGACAACACAACACAATTTGTTCAAAATATTGAGGTAATTCACTTGCCATGGTTTCAGTAATTTTTTTTTTTCAATCTGTGTGCACCTGGATCACTTTTGCTTAGGAGGAGAGTCATTCGTCACAACCATGGGACTCAACAGTAAGTAGGATTTTAGGTCCTTCCCATGTCATTCCTTTGCACTCTTTACATTCTTCTTCCAATTTGGCGGGATAGGGTGTGTCAAGAAATTCAAATTGAAAATGCTACGCTTGTTGTTTTTGTTTAAAATTATGTAATCCCTACCAAGGTTTGCTCGTTGGAAATAAGCATACGATCTCTTGGCTTTCTCTATCCATTTAATCATGGAATTTTTAGTTACCGTAACAAGGCTTTGGATTTCAAGTTTGTCTTTTCGTAATTGTTGTTAGATAAAAATTTTAATTCCAGAAAACTCCTGGCAGAAAAATGCCCAAGAACCTTCAATAAATTCAAACATTACTGCCACCACTGTTGTTTTGAATTTGCATGCTTGGGTTTAGATCATGTGCTATGTCAAAATTAATCTTGCTTCAGATGAGGCATCCACTTCCCTATCCAGTAAACCAAAGGATTGGTTCTATCTTTTAATAGAAAGAATGCAAATTTGATATAGCTATTGGAAAGTAGCCAATTGCAAGCTTGGGCATAGTTGTCAATAGGGCAACACTTTATGGCGAGATTGAGAGACTTCCATACTGTCAGCAACAACTCCTAACTCAATTGATTGGCAAGTAACTAAGTTGTTCCAAGCGATGATCCTGGGCTCTGGCATCTAAGATGATTGGAAATTGGGTCTAGTGAAGCTGCTTGAGGGGCATGTTTTTCTTACTAGCTTTTTTTCTTCCATTGGAGTCTGCTCTTGTTGCTTTTATTTGGCCTTGAGTTTAAATATACTTAACTCTTCTTTCATAGTTGTTCTTCAAGTAGTGATAATTTTCGTCTTTTAGTTGTAATGATTCCTCTGATATAAACTAATCCTTGCATCACCAACTCAATTATATATATTTTTGGTATTGTAACAAGCTGTTTGGGTGATGCTTGATCTACTGGAGAGTCACTAGTGTGACTCAGACCATGACTAGTGATATCTAGGCCACTAGTGTCCAACACTGAACAACAACCCTTAGGCAATTGGATTATGTTTTTTAAATGTAGTTTCATCTCATTAATTCTTATTTACTTGACTGTTTTGCTTATCACTGTCTTTCCATATGCATCCTTGTGACTGGCCTCTTTATATTTTCTTTCTTTTATGTTTGTAGAATAAGGGAACACCTACAAATTTTTAATTGTTGTTTAGGATTATAGTTTGTCCAGATTATAAAGGCTGAAGCAGATAAAGTAGCATGATTAAAAGGTAAAGTGCTTTAAAAGGAGAAGCTTTAGCTTTTCTTGATAGTTAATTTCAATCTTTTTCTCTGTAACAGACTTTTGTGGAGGAAAGAAAAACCCCCAAGTCATGCAGAATATAAACATTTTTTTGTTGGATGGGAAGTGATTGGCACACTAGTTCCTCCGTGTTGATTATATATCTGAGTGTTTTGGTTTATTTTTTTAGTTTACATGTTTTGACTCTCATTCTTACTAAATTTTATTTTTTTGGTCTTTTTTAATGTTTGAGAAAGACCAAAACCCAACAAGTTGCAACCCAACAAATAAGACCAAAACCGTTCTTGCACACTTTGGCAGGAACTTCGCTGCTTTGCAGCTCTTGTTTAAATTGTTTTATTAGTTTATCTAAATTTTATGGGATTATTTTGTTTCTATTAAATTGAGAAGATAATTTGTAAATTTTGAGAAAGGTTATCTTTTTGTTTTGTATTTCATCATAGAAAGGATTTTGCTTCACAATGTTAAGTGTGATATAAATGTTATGAAGATATATATTATTTAGTATGAGTCAAGTTTAGTACAATTCTAATAGAGGATTGTGTTTTGAATATTTAACATTGTTTATATTGCTTTTATTCTCAACATGTTTAATATAAATCTTATATGCTTAATTTTTTTTTATAGAAAATCAAGTTATATAATAGAATTAAAAAAAGACTAAGATAACCAAAATTTATATTGTAATTGTGAAATTTGTATATTTGAATTATTACTTATTTAGTTTTATATCTATTTTGAGGGAATATCTTGATTTGTACATTGATAAATGACACAATTTTGTATGAAATTGGGTTCATTCTGGTAACCTTTAATTATCTTTATACACATACATTCATACAAAGCCAAGCCTACTTTATCCTTAAATGCATGCAATTCAACACATTTACCTAGACGACATATTTATTATACCCATTGATACATGTCCCAAAATGAACATTATACACCTAGATCTAACCATTTGTACACCCAGTGACATTTCCCTATATTTAGGATTAACTTCATATTTATGAACTTGATCATTGTCTTATCAAAATTGAAATTCAAAATTTGTATGACTACCACCCACTATTTTCTTGCCCTACATTAACTAAGTGCATGTTTGTGTGATTTGATGTGCTGATTAGATTAATATGGGAAGGGCCTGTACCCTTTTACAAAACAACCATTGACGAAAAATGAGGGGCACACGAGAAGTGAAATGGCCAAAAAGAAAAAACTACATAAACAACACTAAACGACCAACAAAAACAACAAACAAAGCAAAACTAGTAGAGGACCAAAATAGTCACTGGTCTCCTAAAACCCTGAGACCACTAATTTCCTAACACTTCTTGGCTAGGAAGTGGATCTTCTCCTTGAATGATAGGAGGCCCTTCGGGATAGCCTAGTTCTTCATGGTAGTGTCATGAACCACACTATCCACCACATTTCCTTTCTTCTTCTCGTGACTATCATCAAGATCATCCTCTACCACCCTTTTACCACAATTGTTCTTGATTTCTTGTAGAAAAGCCTAAATAGTCAGAACAGTATTCTTCACAGTCTCCTTGCTATAATTGATAATTTCTTGGAGACACTGAAGCACCTTTCAAAATCTTCACAAACTCTAAAACCTCAAACATGGGTTAGTTACATGCAAATTTATCAAGTGCTTCTATGAAATAACAATGTCATACTTCAAAGATGCAAACAAATAACAAAGAAGATCAAAAAGAAATATAGAAGCAAGACAAGTACCTATTCCATATTGGATAGGTGTCAAATGTGCCAATGACCCTTTCCCAATCCTTGCTAAAACTCAAATGATGCAATGCAATGGTGATAGGAAAAATTAGTTCTTAGTTTAAAAGATTAACTTTGCATGAGAGTGTAGATGATTTGATGAAGGATGAAGCTTTCATTTATAGATTTTCAAATTGGAAGAGAGTTCAAAATAGAGAAATGTGGGATAATGATTTGACCAATGAGATGATGCCACTTGTCACATTGTGATAGGTTGAGGAATGTGCAAGTTTTGGCCAATGTGCCAAAGAGGGAGATATTCAAATTTGAAATTGAGAATTAAATGTTGAGAGGGGGACATGAAAGAGAGAAGTTATTGCCATGTTGGAAGGGACAAGTCAATTTGTCTTCATATTCAAATTTGAAGAATATTCTCAAAAAGATGCTTTGTTGAGGGAAAATGAGAAATTTATAAATGAATTAAAATGATTTATTGGTGCAAGTGGGAAAAGCTAGAGGATGTGATGGGTGGTTAGATTAGATTAATTAGGATTAGATTAGCTTAGATGATGTTTAAGATGCTTTGACCCATTTGACTTGAATATTTTGATTTATTTAAATCAAGAGGGAGAAATATGAATTTTGAGATTTAATTAAATAAAGTTTTGATTTATTTAATCAAAGAGGGAATGATAGGCTTAAATTAAATAAAGTTAATTTATTCAATTTAAGTGGATAATCCTTAGAGATTTGAATTAAATGAACCTAGTTTTCTAAATGGATTTAATGAGCTTGATTAAATTTATGAGTGGATGAATGTGAACTTGGCTTACTTGATGAATGGACCTAATTGAATGCATGATGCTAATTTTGCATGTCTACATTTTGCCCCTTTTTGAAGCAATGTACTTGTTGTGTTGGTTCAAATAATAAACTTGCCATGATCAAAATTCAAAAAATTTTCTAATTTTTGCCCCAAAGGAAAAGTACACTAGTACATTGCCCCTTGAGAGATCGAGTGAAAAAATTCAATTTGAGGGTCGATCTCGTGATAAAGAGGTTCAAGATGGATGGTTATGGATGATGATACAAATGAGATGGTTTTAAGATGCTTAGAATAATCAATCTATATTATCCTAAACAACTTAAATGATGATGATGTGATGGATGAGATGGATGATGTGATATGTTGTGATTATGTAATGGATGCTTTTATGAGATGCTTAGACTAACAGATCTATATTATGATGATGATTATGTATGTGAGATGATATGTCGACTATTGATGGTTTGTGGATGCAAGATGGATGCACTGGTGATGATGATTAACTATTCATGACATGATGTTAGTGCAGAAAAGAAGAAATTAGATGATGACAAGAGGATCCAACAAGCCAAATTTATGAGAGATGATGATAAGAAATGATGATGATAGATGGATGATTTGCTTATCGAGGATTGAGATTTTAAAAGGGTCACTTACCTTATGTTTGATAATGATAAGCAAGATGCATCAAGGTATAAAGGACCGGATGGCCCGTACTTAGTGTGATGGACTTTGACTCGAAAATAGATAGGAGTATTCTTGTTCACACTTGACATACGAGAAACCTTTCTAGGATGCACCTTTAGAAGTTTAAAACATCTCAGACCAAAACACGGAAAGGTATAACCTATCAATGCAATAGTCAACAAGCTACCCAAAACATCCTTTATACATATCTAAAAAGCAAGTATTCATGAAGGTTATTTTACAAGAATGTCCAACAAGCATAGCCGACAAAATGATAATGAGCATTTTGCCCATTCCTATCTCTCTAAATCCTTTGTTCGGATATCATCGAGAGGTCCTTGGACTGAGCACAATAAGATAAGTCAAAAGAAAAGATAAAGAACACAAACAAGTTGATGTTCTTCAATACTGCTAACAAAGGGAATGTGTTTTTAAGGATAAGAACCAAAACTATTGCCAAAGATAATGCCCATTGTAGGAAGGATGCATCCTAGGACATGATAGTGGATGGCACACGTCATTTCGTTTATCCAAAGTGCTCTTTCTGATAAATAACCCTTGTAGGAAGGATACATCCTAAGACATGATGTTATCAAATGATTGATATGGGACTGATTGGATGATGGACTATCGACACAAAAGACCCGACATTTTTGAGTTTTCTTTTGCTAGACTCTGTTCAGGACAGATGTGATCGGTTATTATGGATGGTGTTATTGTGGGTGCAAGCGAGATGAGATGGATGGTTTTTTTCAAATATTTGGATGTTTTGATGTTTTGCAATGTTTTTTGAGGCTATTTTGGTATTTTTTGAATTTTCAAATGTTTTGATTTTTGATTTTCAAATGTTTTTGGGATTTTCAAGATTTTGACCAAGAGACTAACCTAAAGACCTATCCTAGGGGCCTCGGGTGATCACCCAGATTAGCTCTTGCCTAATTATACATGCAAAGACCACGTAGTTCGACCGGCGACTTGACCAATTTACAGATGATGATATACATGATGAAATGTCGGTTTATTATGATAGACTCCTAAAGGATTAACCTAAGTGTCTCGGGGGATGATCAAAGATCAACCTTGCCTATGTTCAAGGCTCAGAGACTGTAGTTCAACAAGACGACTTGTTTTTTACTTTTTGACTGACTTTTGACCTTTTTCGGATTTTTTGATATGTTCTGATGTTTTAGATTTTTTGGTTTTGATGTTTTAGATTTTCTGATTTTTTTGATGTTTTTGGATTTTTTGATTTTTTTATGTTTTTGGATTTTCTGATTTTTTTATGTTTTTGGATTTTCTAATTTTAGGACTTTAAGAATATACACGAATCCGATCAGATGAGAACATGCCCCCAACATGATGCAATAGACTAATCTGATAAAGGCAGGACAAACTAACCTTGAAGATGGGTCGAGTAGTACTAAGAGGTATCATGATACGAAGATAGGACTAAGCTATGGTGCGGATGTGGGTGGATGAGAGATGGATGCAAATCTAAATGAAATGGATGGTGGAAATGTAATGGATGGATGATGGAAAACAAGCCATAAAGATCTTGGTGGATGGAAAGTGTTTATTTACACGAGGCACCTATTTGCCAGGTTTTCACCAAGGTACTTGCCCAAAGTGCCACCAAAGTGGTTTTCACTAAAGGACATTATTTTCTTTTTACTATTTTTGATCCATTTTTCTGATTTTTTTTAGATTTTTTCCTTTTTTTGTTGTCACCAAGACACTTGTTTGCCAAGTTTTCACCGAAGTAACCATTTTTTTAGGACATTTTCTGATTTTTTTTTGTATTTTATGGTTCTATACCTTGAAAGATTTAGGCATAAAACTTTTTGAGATGAGAGTTATTCATGGCTCTTGCAGAGGTTCCCCTTTGAGTGTTGATAACTAATATGCCCCTGACTTATAACTTGTTGTGATTACGAATGGTCCCAACCAATTGGGTTCAAATTTTCCTTTGCTACTTGGGTTTGGGACATTCTTCTAATTCTCCTTTAAGACCAGTTCCCCAACTTGGAACATCCTACTTCTAATTTTCTTATTGTAGTTTATTTTGAGTCTATTCTGATAGACTTGCAAATGATTCAAAGCATCTATATGATGCTCATCCAGTAGCTCCATCTCATTTAATCTTGATACCCAGTATTCTTCATCTATGATAAGGTTTTGCAATGATATCCTAAGGGATGGGAGCTCGATCTCTATGGTGAGTACTGTTTTTGATCTGTAGACCAGGGAGAAAGGGGTGGCGTCGGTGGGTGTACAGATACTGGTTCGATAGGCCCAAAGGGTGAGATTAAGCTATAAATGCTAGTCACGACCTACATCATTGATTATTTTCTTGAGAATTTTCAGAATGGTTTTGTTTGTAGCTTCTGCTTGGCCATTGTCTTGGGGATAGTACAGGGTGGAGAAGTGATGTTGGATTTTAAATTTCTCGCATAAGTTGTGGACATCCTGATTCTTGAATGGTGTCCATTATCTGAGATAATGGCTTGTGGAACACCATAGCGGAAAATGAGATAGTTCAGGATGAACTTTGAAATTTTCTTCCCAATTATATACGTCATGGGTATGGCTTCCACCCACTTAGTTAAGTACTCCATTGCAGTTATGATGAATTTGTGGCCATTAGATGAAGTGGGCATGATTTTTCCAATGAGATCAAGTCCCCACTGCAAAAAGGGCCATGGTGTGATGATAGGATGAAGCTCTTGAGTTAGACCATGGATGAGGTCCCTATGCTGTTGACATTGTAGACACCTTCTGGAATGGTCATGTGCTTCTTGTTCCATTGTGGGCCAATAATACCCCATCCTCAGTAGTTTCTTGGCTATGGTCATTCCACTCAAGTGTGAATCACATATACCGTTATGTACTTCAGTTAGAGTGGTTAATGCCTCCTCAACATTTAAGTAGCGTAGTAGGGTTCCTTCTATGCTCCTACGATATAGGGTATCTCCTAGGATGACAAATTTGGATGCCTTTTTGACAAAGGTTCATTTTAGGTTTGATGGTAAGTCAGTGGGTATGAATCCTATTTGAAGGTATGTATAAATGTCATGGTACCAAGGATCACTGGGACCAATGATTTCGCACACGAATTCTGATTCTAGTACCTCAAATGCGGGCACAAGAAGCTGCTCTATCAGGAATTCATATTTTGGAACATTGTTGGGGATGTCCAATAGGGACCCAATTGTTGCCATGGTGTCTGTTGCTCTGTTGTTGGCTCTAGGTATCTGCTCAAATGTAATTTCGATGAAGGATTCTTTGAGAGTCTCCACCAATTTCTTGTATGGAGTGAGCTTGTCATCCTTGGTCTGGTATTCATCATTCACTTGATTTATTATCAATTGGGAGTCTCTGTATACCTTGAGAGTTATAATGTTCCACTGCACCGCTATTCTGAGACCTATGGTTAAAGCCTCGTATTTTGCAATGTTATTGGTGTAGGGAAATGCCAGTTTGTAAGACCTTGGTATGCAATCACCTTGTGGGGTGATAAAGAAAATGCCAGCTCCTAATCCATGTTGTGTGTATGATCCATCAAAGTATAGTTTCCAATGATTAGCTACGTTGAGATTGAAAATAGATTCATCTGGAAACTCTAAGATGAGAGGATTCTATGAATAGATTGGTGCTTCTGCAAGTTGATCTGTGATGACTTGGCCTTTGATTGCCTTCCGCTCCACATATTCTATGTCATATTCTGATAGTATCATTACCCATTTAGCCATTCTACCAGTGAGCATTACCTTTGATAGTAAGTACTTGAGAGGGTCAATTTTGGCAATGAGCTTTATTTTGTGTGCCAACATGTAATGTCTGAATTTTTGTGATGCAAACACTACTGCGAGGCATGCTTTCTCGATGAATGAATAGTTTAGCTCATGGCCAACCATTGTTCTATTGATGTAATAGATAGCCCTTTCTATTCCATTTTCGTCATGCTAAGCTAGGAGAGCTCCAAGGGCTACTATTGTTGCTGATACATATAGAATCAATGGTTTTCTTGGGATTGATGGCATTAAGATTAGTAGCATTAGTAGATATTCTTTGATTTTATTGAATGCCTCTTCACACTTGTTATCCCATTTATACACTACTCCCTTGTGGAGTAGGTGAGAGTATCATGGGTTTTGTTTGTTCGCCAACTATGCTATGAATCTTCAAATAGATTGGACTCTTCCTTGGAGACCTCTCAGTTGCTTTAATTTTTTTGGTGCCTCCATCTCGAGGATTGCTTTTACCTTTGCTATATCTACCTTGATACCCCTCATTAACACTATATATCCTAGCAATTTTCTTGATTGTATGCCAAAGACACACTTCTTTGGGTTTAATCTGACCTTGTACTCCTCCAGCCTGTCAAAGATGGCACTTAGGGTTGCTATGTAATCTTTTCTCTTTTTGGACTTGGCTAGAATGCCATCAACATAATCTTCAACTGTCTTATGAATCATGTCATGGAATATCAATGTCATAGCCCTTTGGTATGTTGCTTCTGCGTTCTTTAAGCTGAATGGCATCATGTTCCAGCAATAAGTCCCCCATGGACAAGTGAAGGTCATTTTATGTTGGTTCTCTTTAGCTATCATGATCTAATTGTATCCCGAGAATCCATCCATTAATGACAACATTTCATGTCACACTATCATATCTACGATCATATCAATGTTTGGAAGTGGGAAGTCATCCTTCGGACATGCCTTATTCAAGTCTCTGAAGTTTGTGCAGATTCTAATGTTCCCATTTGGTTTTGAAACAGGTACCAAGTTTGATACCCATTCTGGATAATCTATCAGTCAGATGAATCCTACATCTAATAGCTTTTTTAGCTCCATTTTGACAATAAGGTGATCTGAGGGTGCATTTTTCAAAGCTTTTGTTTAACAAGATTTGCTTCTAGATATACTACTAAGTGGTGTACCACAACCTCTGGATCAAGGCTAGGCATGTCAACATAGCTCCATGCGAAGTTTATCTATCTTTCTCTTAGAAAGGCTACTAGGAGCTCTTGTTCTTCTGATAGTAGTGATTTTGCATAGAATGTGATGTGTGGGGCTTCCTCTATTCCTAGGTTGATCGGATTGCACTTTTCTGCCAAGACTATTGACTTCTCTTGATGAAGAGCTCTGAAAGGAAGATTGAATCCCCCATCCTTAGGCACCTCAGAGAGATTTTCATCTTTGGATATGTCCTTTCTTTTTACTTTTTTCTAGTCGTTGAGTACCACAGTGTGGTTTTTGCTCAAAGACTTAGATATGATTCTTAATTTTTCATTTTTGTGACTAAGGGATTCAATCATTTCCCCATAATAGGCCTATGTGTCTAGCTCAATTATAAACATTGCTTTGTGATCCCCAACTAGAATGTTATCCCTCAGTCCCATGAATTCTGAGAGTGCCTCATCATTTTTGAATGTATCAAGAATTGGTGGTCCTCGTTGGTCGTAGTCGATGAGTTGGGGATATACTAGGCGAACCTCATGATTTTGGTGGTCGGATTCGAAAGATATGGTACTAATCATGAAAAGGGTTGTATCCTCAAATAACCTAGGTAAGTTGGTCGTGGTATCCTCATCATCGCTACTACTATAGACGTCAATTATATCAAATGTAAAGTTATCTATGACTCTACCTGTAGACACTAGTAAGCGTAGTTCTACTAGGGTTGGTTGAGGAGGATTATTAACTATTCTAACTAGAGGACTTCAGCCACGTATGGTTATACTTGGAGGGGTACATATAAGGCCAAGATTTGTTAGTGGTCACGTCTCTGGCATGATAGGTATTATAAGCTTGTTGTCATTTTTCCCAAGTCCTTGATTTCTATCGTAGCCCATTGCGAGCATCATTTGTAGACCATTGCTTCTATCATCCATTGGCAAATCAATAGCCGGTCTCTCATCTTGATATAACATATGGGATGGATCTGCCTAAATAACCTCCTAGCCAAGATCTCCCCATCTTGTGAAGGTGGGATAGTCTGTAGGAGACGTTTGGGATGTGGAAGCTTCATTTATTTGTGGACATCCCTATGATCTAGGAGATTGTGGTAACTCTCCTACCACAAAAGCATTATTAGGGAGCTTGTAGTTTCCACAACCGTTGTCTTGGATTATGACCTTGATGTCTGAGATGGTGGGGATGGTGGGAGTGGCCGGTGTCTCTATCGCAGAAGTGGATGCAACAGTGGTAGGATCGATGTATGGTGTTGATGGGCCTCCATCATTTTTTGTTACTTGGGGGATTTTATAATACTTTGATTCAAGGTTTTTGTAATAGGAGAAAGGTTCAGGATCTCCATGGATGGTTACTTCTTGTCCCTCATGTGTGAATTTCACACATTGATGAAAATTTGATGCTACTGCTTTCATCACATGAATCCATGGGCTCCTAGAAGGATGTTATACGGCAAGTCAAGGTCCAAGACCTGACAAGTGGTTTCCATGATGGTGGGCCCTACTTGAATAGGGAGTTTGATCGTGCCTTGGGACACTCTTTCTTGATCATCATATGCTCTTATGGTGATACCCTTTCCTTTGTCTATAGAATCCTTTGATATTTTCAATTACTTGATGAGACTAAGAAAACATATATTCAAACCTGCACCTCCATCCACCAAGACCCTTTTGACTTTGCTTTTATGCACTATGACCTCTAAGTGGAGTGCACGATTATGAGATGGTTGAGTGGGGAAATCCTGGTTAGAGAATGTACGGAGGTTCGGTGTAATGATGTTTCTGACCATAGCTTGGAACTGTTCTGCATCAAGATCTGTGGGGATAGTGGATGATGCCAATGCTTCTTCTAGGATTTTCTTATGGGTAGACGATATTTTTAGCAACTCCATGATGGAAATTTGCACTAGCATTTTCTTGAGTTGATCTAGGACATTGTAGCCATTCAGAACAAATCTAGATGCAGGGACTCTATTTGGTTGGGATGATCCTGCGATGGTGACTTTTCAGGCTCTTGTGGTGACTCCACAATCTTCAGCATGGGCACCTTTGATGGTGATGACCATGCAATTTTCATCTAGAGAGGCAACGACTGTTTCATACACATGATTTATGTTTGAGTGGGTGCCTTTCCCCTTATCTTTCTTATTGTTATTCCCTTTATTTCCATGATCAGGCATCAGATTCGTGTATATCTTTAGATCTTGGTTTGTCGTTGGTTGTTCCACGTTTATAATTCTTTTATCGATGAGATCTTGAATTATGTTTTTTAATCTCATGCAACTGTTCGTGGTATGGCCTTTGATTTTGTGGAATTCACAAAGTTGATTCTCATTATACCAAGGGGGTTTGACATTCGATTCTTGGTAATTCTCAAAGGTAGGAGCCTTGATGATTTTTTCATCTATCAACTTCTTCATTATGTCTTCAAGTGGTTCCCCCAAAGTAGTGTATTTTCATTTGGGATAACTTTTGCGTTGGGGTGGTCCCCTTTGATCATTGAGATTATTGATTGTTGGATTATTATTTGGCTGTTGTATTGGTTGGTGATTATTTTGGTGTTGAATTTGGATTTGTGGTGTGGGTATATGTTGGCGTGGGGCACTAATGACCACCTTGGCATCGACGACACCATCATTAGTAATGTTTTTATTCCTTTCCCATGTGTGAGGTTTATCATTGTAATTGGAGGGTGGGTGGTTGTTTTGTTGTTTGGGGTATGATGTTGATGTTGTGCGTTGATTCATAAGGGATCGTTCGATGCTGAGCACCTTGGGGATCAACTGATCATATGTGGTTATCCCTTGAACCTTGAGATGAAATTCCAAGAGGTCGTCAAGGTTGGCTATAATGGTGCAAACTTGTTATTTTTTGGGCATGGTCCACTTGCTCCGATTGGCCTTGGATCGCCATCATTGTAAGAATGAAACGAATGATTCACCCTTTCCTTGTTTTAGGGCTGAGAGTTCTTCTAGACTAACATCCATTGCAATGTTGAATGCATAATTTTTAATGAATGCGTCTATGATTTCTTGGAATGTTTTAATGCCTGAAGGTAAACGAGAGAACCATTCCATAGCATGGCTAGCCAAGCTTCTAGGAAATAGCCGCATCAGATAAGCATCGTCATATGTGACTTCCATGCAATGCACTTGGAATTCCCTGATGTGATCTTCAGGGTTTCCCATCCCACAATATTTGTCAAACTTGGGGATCTCAAATCCCTTGGGGAATGGTTTCATCACTAGACTCCTATCAAATGGATAGGGACACAAGTTGCTTGGTGTCTTTGTTGTTTACCTTGATTGAAGATCAAGCACTTGTTGCGAGAGCAACCTGATTTGTGTTGTTACATCATTTTGCAGAGCAAGGGGTGGGATGAAGGTGTTTTGGGGTTCTTGATTGTGGGTTGGATGGTATGTTATTTGATTGGATTTGCATGTTATACCAAGCTAGGTATGCTTGCACCTATTGTTGTATGAACAATGCTTGTTTTTGTTCTTGTTGTTGTTGCTCTAAGATGGCCTATTGTTGTGCTTGTTGTTGCATTTGTTGTTGTGCTTGTTGTTTTTCCAACAATGCTTGTTCTTGGGATGCTAGGATTGCTTGTTGTTGTGATTGTTGTTGTTCCAACAATGCTTGTTGTTGGGCTGCTAATTCAGCGGCTTGTTGTTCTTGATATTGTTTTAATGCTTGTTGGTATACTTGCAATTGTGCTGCTTGTTGTTGTGCAAGAAGTTGTGCTTGTGCTTGCGCTGCTTGTTGTTGTAATAAAATTTTGGCTTGAGCAACCTGTTGTGCTTGTAATGTGGCTTGGGTTGCTTGAGCGGTTTGTGTAGCTTGAGCGGCTTGCTGAGCAGCTAATTGTGCATCTTTTTATTTTTGCACTTGATGGAATCCTCTTTGAAAAGCAGCTTGCAATGCCATGTTATATTGGTTTGATGTGCTGCAAGTTGGTGGTGGTGGGGGTGGAGGTCGATTTGGGATGGTGTTTGTGGTGGTGGTGAGAGGTGATGTTGTGTTGATAGTTTGAGTGGTGGATGGTGTTGTTGATGTGGTTTGGGTGTTGAATGGTATCATTGATGTGGTTGGCCCTTGAGATATCATGCTTTGAGATGTTATGGGGGTGGTAGATGATGTCGTGATTGCTTGTGTATTTGTCATCTATTGTTGCGATATCGATGATAAATTTTGAGCGTTTGGTGTGATGTTTTGATTGATATTTGGGATGTTGGTTTGATTGATACTTGGTAAAGGGGGAAGCCCTAAGCCAAGGAGAGGTGTGGATGGTGGTGGTAATGGTGGAAGAGGTGAAAATGTGAGGGGGGTGAGTCCTTGAGAAAATGTTGTGGTGTTGAAGATGCCCCTAGGTCTGAACATGTCTCCTTCCTCTTGTGAATTTGTGAGGAGAGGAGTTTGAGGTGTTGCACGAAAGGATGATGATGATGGATCATGACGGAAAGTGAAAGGAACATATTTGTGTAATGGATTTTGGGGGATTTTTTGTTCCAAGATGGTATTTGCATCCAATTCTTGATTGTTAACAAGGGGGTGTGTTTGAATAGCATTAAGAAATGCATTTCCCTTATTAACGTTGGGTTGGGTTGGAGCAAAAGATGACATGATTTGCATAATGTTTTGGGTGATGTTTTGGGATGGGGGTGTGGATGAGATGGGAAGCGTGGATGAAATTAGAGGCATGACCTCAAAATATGGTTCTTTTATTGAGCTCATGTCAAAATCGGATGGTAACTTGGCCCCTTGTTTTGCTAGTTCTATCATGTATAGTGAAGGGTTGAGTCTCATTATGATATTGACAATTTTATGGTTTTCCGGATTTTGAAGCATTTTAGTGATTTACTCATGTTTTATTCCAAATGGGTTATTGATTAAATCTTCCTCTTGATGGTCTTGTGAAGATCTAGGAAGGTTAATTGTGATATTTCCAGACCCAATGGGATTCATTTCAGGAGTGGTTTGACTTAAGTCACTTGTAGTAGATATTTATTTGTTGGATTCCTTGTTCCTCTTATGTTGTGATCTAGTTTGCACCATAAAACAAGGATCAATTTTTCAAGAATAGGGGAGATGAATCTCTTAATTCCTTAGATTGATCTTTGATTTATGCCCCAAATAGAAAATTTCAGGATATCTTGAGGATCAAAAGGTGATATGATGATGATGCAAGAGATGGAAAATATGGATGTTTTGGTTTTTTGATAAAATCTTGAGGGAGATGCTAGGATTTTAAGACTTGCGGATATGTTTCAGATTTTGATTTGATTTTGGATTTGGAATTTCCCTTGATTGATTGACTTTGGTTTGATTTTGAACAAATAAACCCTAAGATGTTTGGATGATTATCTAAGGGGTAGATTTTTTCAAAGGATGATTGTTTGAATATGTGTAGGGAGAAGGGTGCATCTACCCACACCTATTCAAAAATAAGATGATAATTTAACTAGGCACATGAAGAAGGATGCATCTTCCTATACCTAGCTAAACAAGATGGTTTGACAACTTTGACTAAGCATGTATGCAAAAGGATGCATCTACACATACCTAGCCAAATGTGTTTTGATAATGATTTCAAGGTTTTAGTCCCAATGTTTTGATGGTTTTGATTTTTTTCCAAAATCCTAGCATCAAGGATATGTTCAAGATTTTTCCAAAAGGTGATGGTGAGATGATGTTTGAAAGATGGGTGAAAAGATATTTTGATTTGCTTTTGATCCTAAGATGAACCTAAAAAGGACTCTTTGTTTGCCTAGACCTAGGTATTGAAGAACATGCAACACTTCTATAGTGATTCTATTTGTGCATACAATTTTTGGATTTTGAACCAATGAGTTTTTTCTTTAGGATTTGAGGCTTCAACACATATGAAAGTTCATTTTTATTAGCTTTTCTTAATGGCTTTATTTTACCAAAAACACTTTCTTTGATTAGGTTTTCCAAACTAGATGGACATCTAATGTTTCAACCTCTTCTCATCCTGCAAAGTGTTTTATGTGGAAATCAAGGAGATCAAAGAAAAAGTTATCTATTTTTTACTTTAGTAGGACAAAATTAAGACGAAATCCAAATGCCTAGAAACCTCTAAGGATGTGAATCCCAAGGGCAAGCAAGGGCATGTGAATACGTCCAAGGATATTTGCTTCTCCTAAAGGGTTTGAAATTTGGATGATGTTAAGTGTTTTTTTTCAAGACATTTTTGTACAAGCAAAGCATTTTGGTAACCAAGTACAACCCTATGGATGTGAAAGATAATATTTGTTGGATTCCCACTTGGATAAGTCTAGCTACACTTATCTTTAGTGAATGGTTAGATGCTTGACCCCATTGGCTCCCCTCCACAGCACTCACTTATACGGGGAAGCCAAGCATCAACACCCATGAAACTCCCATGGCATACTTTCCATTTCTACTAAAGACTGTAAAAGTGTGGGGCGGCTTCAGAATGACCATTCTTGCACCAACAAATAGATCAAGGATTTTGGCAATTCTAGAACATGGATTTTAATAAGGACTTTATATTTGTGGAGATTGACCCATACGACGAGAGTCCCCTTTCAGATCCATCTCGTCAGAATCAATCGCATGATATTGGCGTTTCTTCCAATATCCACATTTATATCCCAACTGGAAATACTCTTGGGTTCAAAGTGTTACTAGTTGAGTCATTCCCTTGGGTGAGTACTTTTTCCCCAAGGCAAGCCCTCTAGGATAAACAAAAGCGAGTAAAGACAAAATCTGTAACTCGATCAATCTTTGATGGCAACAAAGAGAGAGAATATACGTGATAATGCCCCCACTCACACTCGTACAAGGTCTTGTTCAATTTTAAACTCAAATAAAAGTGTGGAGGTGATTGCTTTATCTCACCCTAAAGTCATGAAAAAAGCCTTTTGATTCTCAAGATCACTATAAAGCGTGAGAGAAGCGCATACGTCCTTTTTCAATGAATTTACTTTAAGTAAGCCCTCATGAAAAAAAAGTTGCACTTGTTCTTTTTAAATCCACAAAGCAAAATGTGAGTTCTTTTTAGGCACCAAAAGACAAGTGAGAGATACCTTGTTCAATTTGTTAACCTCAAATGAAATCTAGTCAATGTTGCCTAAAGTTCATTTTAATCCTTTCGCAATGAAATTCGAAAGTCTAGATAATGTTCATTTTAAAGCCCAAAACCAAAGATGAGTTAGCCTAAAATAGAAAATTAAGGCGTGCGACGGAAGCTCAAAGCATTTAAAAACACTTTTGGTTTTCAAGTTTGATGCTTAAATCCTTCACTCCAATCTTGCTTTTTTTTTCTCTCAACTCCAACGCTCAATTCCAATGTCGATTTCACCTTTACCTTTTTCATGTCGATATAAAAAATAAGAGTTAAAAATTAAGGCATGTCAACTTTATGAGGAAACCTTTTTAAAGAGAGGAAAAATAAAATTGCATTGACATTCATTATTGAGTTGTTATTATTTTATTTATTTATTTATTCTTTTGTAAAGAACTTAATAAAGTCATATAATAACATAAATAATAAAATAATAACTCAATAATGAATGTCAATGTGTTTTTTATTTGCACCTTCTTTCATATTCATGACAAAATTGACAGCCAACATTAAAATATTTACCCTTTCGATCAAAATGTATGATCCCATGAGAAGATATAACCAACAATTTAAATATATAACAATGGTTTTCAAAAAACAATGGTCTTCAAAATCAATAAGCCAACAACTTGATATGCTTATAAGTCAAATAGATGATAATAAGCACGAAAAGGAAGAATGGCTAAAAAAATCTTCAAGCTGATCATAATTAGCAAGAACATAAAAGACAACCAATAAGGATATTCAAAACAAACTATTGACATATCCAAAATCTTTTGTAACTACCGTAGCACAGAAGCCAAACAAATCAATTAGGGCATTTAAAAAAGAATCACACAAATCACAACACAAATCATGATAGGAAAAACTCTAATGTACAATGTGTATTTTAAAGACCATGCCATAAATGCACCCGACAAGCAAGTTGTGTGATAAATGCACCCAACACACAAATGGAATAAGCGGGGTATGGATTGAAAAACACTAGCAACTTTTACCCACTTTGTAAATTCATAAAATATTTTCCACTTTTCAAATTAATTTGGCAGATACCCCATTATACTACTGAGGTTGGTGGTAATGGCAATAAATTCTCTTGGCTTGATCACACAATTCTCTAATCTAGGCAATGATGTGATAATAAGGTGGAGTTAGTATGCTTTCAAGAGGAGACTAATACATCAACAAGGTTGTATGAACTATAGCTGAAAATATTGGTGAACATTTATTAGGTTTTTTTGACTACCCATTACTTGTTGGCGTTAAGCTACAACAGACAAAGTCTAGCACACAAGGATCAACTTATAATGAACATATAATTTCACCAAATGGTCATTCTAACCTGACAACAACAAATCCATACTTAGAAATACTCCATCCCAACAAAACAATCCTTGTTATCATAAAGACTATGAATTCGTACTCACGAAATTTGAATTTCTAGTCTATTGTTGCTTTCTTCACATGGGATTCAAAGTGTAGAGGGTAGTAATGGGGCGTGACACAGCTTTCTCCTATGCTATTGATAATAGACGTTGATAATATGTATTTGGGTACGAACATTAATATGGATGTAGGCGACCCTTTTTGTCAAAATGTCCCCCAAATACATAATAAATGACTACATAATACTTCAACTACAATATCTCTCCAAAAATAGTGATAGAATGATTAATAGTTGTTGTTTTAATATGAAACCATTTGTAATATGCATTACGTGGTGAAACTATTTGAAACCAACAGAAAAATAATGTCATGCCACTTCATCTTTCAATACACTTCCATTGCCATTTCTTTCAACAAAGAGAAAAAAGAATGACCACTCACAAAAGCAACAAAAATAAGCAAAAAGGGATACACACTGCAAGAGTTCAAAGTCCTGAAAGTCAAAGCAGAATCAATGAAGTGTGATTTGCATGCATAAGATCATAAACATAATAATGGTAAGGTGAGAGAGGCCATTGATGGGGTGATGTAGGCACAATGTGTGGAACAATAGCTGCAGCCTATGTAGTAGGCTTATGTTTCTGTCATGCTTTCTCAGAAGATGGTGTCGTATCTCACATCGCTGGATATGATGTTTGGCTAGGCGATGTTTATTTTCTTTAACTCATATTTATTTCCCTTCCATTAACAATTGATAGCGTTGCATTTGATCTTCTCAAATGGATTGAAAGGCTTGCTGTATGGACACACGTCGAAGGAGTACCTAGCTAAAGGCAGCTGGAGACAACTAGATAGAATGAAATCTTTTAAACACATAAGATATAATGCAAGTTACCAAAAGGTAATTTAATCTAAGCTTAGATCTCTGTTGGGCATGCATCCCATTCTTTTGAATATGGGGCATGATTTGGGAGGGAAACGAAGTCTATAAGATGTAGTGGCAGCGGTACGTTACAAGGATATGGTGACTATTGATACTGATGGAGCGCAAATGGCAATCACAAGCTAAAAGTAATATCATATAAGCCTTGTTTTGAGAGCATTTCTGGTAATGGAGGAATAGATTATCAACCAGTGAGGGGATACCTTTAGAAAAGGTTGCGGCTAGCATAAGTAACAGACCATGGCAAGATACATACAAAAGGCAATAACAAATTACATCAAGATAGCCTTCTAAATTTGATGGAATCAATGTTAGAACACAAATATGACAGACCAATAATAGAATGTAAATATGGGTGTTGTTTCTAACAAGAAAGACATTTATTGCCTATCAATTAGAGGATATAGATATCTAACATCCAAACTATCTAAAACATTATGGAGAAATTTTTTATAGCAGCTCAGCCCTCCTTCTAGTGCCAAATATGAAGCACCTTTCAAAATCTGCACAAACTGTAAAACCTCAAACATGGGTTAGTTACATGCAAATTTATCAAATGCTTCTATGAAATAACAATGTCATACTTCAAAGATGCAAACAAATAACAAAGAAGATCAAAAAGACATATAGAAGCAAGACAAGTAACTATTCCATATTGGATTGGTGTCAAATGTGTCAATGACCCTTTCCCAATCCTTGCTAAAACTCAAATGATGCAATGCAATGGTGATGGGAAAAATTAGTTCTTAGTTTAAGAGAGTAACTTTGCATGAGAGTGTAGATGATTTGATGAAGGATGAAGCTTTCCTTTATAGATTTTTAAATTGGAAAAGAGCTCAAAATAGAGCAATGTGGGATAATGATTTGATCAATGAGATGAAGCCACTTGTCACATTGTGATAGGTTGAGGAATGTGCAAGTTTTCACCAATGTGCCAAAGAGGGGGAGATTCAAATTTGAAATTGAGAATTAAATGTTGAGAGGGGGACATGAAAGAGAGAAGTTATTGCCATGTTGGAAGGGACAAGTCAACTTGTCTTCATATTCAAATTTGAGAAATATTCTCAAAAAGATGCTTTGTTGAGGGAAAATGAGAAATTTATAAATGAATTAAAATGATTTATTGGTGCAAGTGGGAAAAGCTAGAGGATGTGATGGGTGGTTAGATTAGATTAATTAAGATTAGATTATCTTAGATGATGTTTAAGATGCTTTAACCCATTTGACTTGAATATTTTGATTTATTTAAATCAAGAGGGAGAAATATGAATTTTGAGATTTAATTAAATAAAGTTTTGATTTATTTAATCAAAGAGGGAATGATAGGCTTAAATTAAATAAAGTTAATTTATTCAATTTAAGTGGAAAATCCTTAGAGATTGAATTAAATGAACCTAATTTGCCTAATGAATGGATTTAATGAGCTTGATTAACTCTATGAGCGGATGAATGTGAACTTGGTTTACTTGATGAATAGACCTAATTGAATGCATGATGCTAATTTTGGATGTTAACATTTTTGCCCTCTTTGAAGCAATGTACTTGTTGCGTTGGTTCAAAGAATAAACTTGGCGCGATCAAAAAACAACATTTTTAAAAAGTGAGACACACCGTATAACACATAACTTTTTTTCCATGAAGGATAAAATTCTAATTCTTTCGAATTTAGATTTGTAACTCCGACATCTAGTGCTTCCACTTGGTTAGATAGTTTTTTTATTGATTATTTTTTTCTTAATCAAGTTTCAAAGTCAAACCAATTACAATTCAGACATAATGCAACCGTATAACACGTAACTTTTTTTGTATATATCGAAATTCTTTTTTTTTTGTTGGATCAAGGACTTCAATATCTAGTGCACTCATATTTTTCAATTTTTTTTTGATAATCTACTATTTTTCCACATGTACAGAATAGAGATATTCATTTTCAATGAAAAACTTATGTTTAATAAAATGAAAATAAAAAATACATATTAAAACCAAAACATATTAACAGGTATGTGAAGGATCATGATGGGCCAAAAAGTGGCAATATGATGGGTATGTGGCTGGCGAGTTTTATTTTACCCAAAATTGATGAAATAAAAAGGGTTTTTAAAAGGGATTCTCAGCTTTCCACCAATATAAATTATGCTTACTTTGAATTTAATAAGTAATTATTATTCATTTTCTATTCAAATTATGACTAAATTCCTAATTGATAGACTGATTGAAAAACATCTATAGCTTTCATACGATATCACATTTTTTGAATCCAAAACGTGTGTCACATTCTATGCTTCAGATACTATAGGATTAAAAAAAGAAAAATTGAATTTCATGAAGTTTTGACCAAGTTAAGGTGGTTAGACATACGAGTTTTTTATATTTTTTAAAATTTGTAAAAAAAAATTCATAATTAATTATTAGCTAAGAAAAAAAATTACAAAAGAATATGCATCACATTAGGACATGAGTCCTCTACTTATATCTAAAATCTTATTAAAAAAATTATCATTTTATTGTGGTTAGGGTGGTTAGACAGATACCTACTTCTTATTTTTTCCCTAAAATTTAAGTACTACTACATTGAAATTTAAAATTTTCACCAAATAGATTTCTTTTTTTTTTAAACAAACCTACTAGTTTAGAAATTACATTCAATTTTATAAAGATTCTATTCTTACATATTTTTGAAATAATACAGATAACTTATTCAAATTTTTATGTCAAGTTGCCTAGCTCTATTTTTTCTGATTTTTTTGCCACTTAAGGGCCTATTTTTTCCATGATGATCCCACACCCTAAAATTATATTTGTTGGCTAGCTTGTTCCAAGGACTACTTGATTCTAGTTGGGTTTGTGAAGATTCCTCCATTTTCATCCTTAACCCAAGCTCTGAAGTGCAAACATTCAGGTTTTCTTTTTGTCTCAAAGGGGGATGAAGGGGGTTCGTATGAACCCCTAGGGGTTCAACCAAACACCTAGAGGTCCACTCGAACCCCTAGAGGTTTGCTCAAACTAGGGTTCAAGTGAACCCTGGTTTGAGCAAACCCCTTCAAAGGGGTTTGGTCGAACCCCTTTTCTATGCATTTTTGTGGGTTTTTGGCAGTCAAAATTCAAATGGGTTCGGTCGAACCCTAGTTTGAGTGAACCACTAATGGGTTCACTAGAACTAGTAGGTTCGTACGAACGCCCAAAATAACTTTTTTTGCTTTGGGGTCATTTTTTGTGAGTTTTCCTTCCTCACTTGAATTGTAAACCACTATTATGGTTTCACCTTGGTAAGGGTAAAAATTTCCCCATCCACTAGGGTTTAATCCTCCACCTTTGTCAACACTAGGCCGCTTTGTTACCCTCCCTGAACATCATCAAAAGAAACACTTTGGTTATGCATAACCCCACCAACCCCCTTAAGGTCCCTAGTCCCACTATCACCCTAGATGAAACCTTGTCCACTACTCGTCGTTCCACCCAGGCCCAGGGAAAAACCCCTACTAATGATGAAACCCCTCCCAACCCCATCAAAAGTGCACCGTTCCTTGTGGCTACCCCTATTTCCACCTCTAACACTAGTAAATTGGATAAATCGGATGACAAGTCTTGGAACCCTACCCCTGGCAACATACTCCCCTATTCACACTAAGGTGTTTGATATCCCCAACACCCCTCTTGGATTTAACCCTCCTAGTCCCCAAAATTCTCCTAAACTTTGCATCAATTTGGATGGGACATCTATTGATCCCAGTGTGGGTAATGTTAATTGTGCTTCCTGTGATCCCATCTGAAATAAGATAAATGAGATTTCGATGATTGTCAACATCCAAAATGGCATCCTCAAGTGGATTTTGGGTTAGCTTATTAATGCAAAAGAAAAAAATCTAGGTGTTGGAAAACAAGGTGCTTGACTAGCAGGCTCCATGGCTAGGTGAGGTTGAGGATAGAGGTCATTGGGATCTGATTTCCTCCCTTGCTATGTCATTTGATCACCAGGCCAATTGGGACAAGGAGGAGGATGAGCTTAGGGATCTTATGGGCACAAGGGAGGAGAAATTGAATTTGAAGGAGGAGATTGCTACTATTAAAATCAACCAGGACAAAGCCATGTAGTGTCTCCAAGAAATTATTGATTATAGCAAGGAGACTGTGAAGAATACTGCTCTGACTATTTAAGGTTTTCAATAAGAAATCAAGAACAATCATGGAAAAAGGGTGGTAGAGGATGGTCTTGATGATAGCCACGAGTAGAAGAAAGGAAATGTGGTGGATAGTGAAGTTCATGACACTACCATGAAGACCTAGGCTATCCAGAAGGGCCTCTTATCATTCAAGGAGAAGCTCCACTTCCTAGCCAAGAATTGGCAGGAAATTAGTGGTCTCAAGCTTTTGGGAGACCAGTGACTATTTTGGTCCTCTACTAGTTTTGCTATGTTTGTTGTTTTTGTTGGTCGTTTAGTGTTGTTTATGTAGTTTTTTATTTTTGGCCATTTCACTTCTCGTGTGCCCCTCGTTTTTCCTTGATGGTTGTTTTGTAAAAGGGTGCAGGCCCTTCCCATATTAATCTAATCAACACATCAAATCACAAAAACATGTACTTAGTCAATGTAGGGCAAGAAAATAGTGGGTGGTAGTCATACAAATTTTGAATTTCAATTTTGATAAGACAATGATCAAGTTCATAAATATGAAGTTAATCCCAAATATAGGTAAATGCCATTAGGTGTACAAATGGTTAGATCTAGGTGTATAATGTTCATTTTGGGACATGTATCAATGGGTATAATAAATATATGGTCTAGGTAAATGTGTTGAATTGCATGCATTTAAAGATAAAGTAGGCTTGGCTTTGTATGAATGCATGTGTATAAAGATAATTAAAGGTTACAAGAATGAACCCAACTTCATACAAAATTGTGTCATTTATCAATGTACAAATCAAGATATTCCCTCAAAATAGATATAAAACTAAATAAGTAATAATTCAAATATACAAATTTCACAATTACAATATAAATTTTGGTTATCTTAGTCTTTTTTTAATTCTATTATATAACTTGATTTTCTATAAAAAAAAATTAAGCATATAAGATTTATATTAAACATGTTGAAAATAAAAACAATAAAAACAATGCTAAATATTCAAAACACAATCTTCTATTTGAATTGTACTAAAATTGACTCATACTAAATAATATATGTCTTCATAACATTTATATCACACTTAACATTGTGAAGTGAAATCCTTTCTATGATGAAATACGAAACAAAAAGATAACCTTTCTCAAAATTTACAAATTATATTCTCAATTTTAATAGAAACAAAATAATCCCATAGAATTTAGATAAACCAATAAAAAAAATTAAACAAGAACTGCAAAGCAGCGAAGTTCCTGCCAAAGTGTGCAAGAACGGTTTTGTTCTTATTTGTTGGGTTGCAACTTGTTTACATTTCTTGTATCTATTTTATTTTTGTTTGCAAGGAATTTTCTCTGGCCTTCACAAATGTCCATTTTGTTGTGGTTGACTGTGCTTCTTAATAGTATTCAGTCAGTCCTAGGTGTCAGGTAAAGCAATTCTTTTTTCTATTTATATAACTATTGATTAGAAATACAAAGCAATTCTACTCTTGTATGACAATAACTCTGCATTGTTCTTCATTTTGCAGAGCTCAAAAAATGTTTGTTTTTGTATTGGAGTGGTAGCTTGAGGAATTTTTTAAGTTGTGATGAGAGAGTTTACATATTTTACACCTAAAACATGTGCTAGTTATGTTTAATTCCAAAAAAGTACGAGGATGCAAAATACCATGGGATGTATGTAAGGCCTAATGACGAGGAGCTATTTGGCTTTAAAGAAATGCCCTACTTGTGTGTGCTCTAGGGTTTCAATTAGTTGGATACTTCGATTACCAATTTGTGAGTTTTTCAATTAAAGCCAAATGAAAAGAGTTGGAAGTCTTGATAACAACCAACTTTCCACTAATTTTTCCAATGGAAATAAGTGTGAGCCACACCAACTTTCAGTCTAGTAGGAGTTGCGGTCACACTTTGTGTTGAATTCTTAGGCACCCAAGTTATGTGCTTGAGGTCTAAAGGGAATGGATGATTCACCTTGTTTTATCTTTCACTGCATTTTTATCCTAATTGGATGGAATTTCATTCTCTATAGATGGTAGAATCTCATCTTATGTACTATTTTTCCTGATTTGTTAAGGGTAGCAACAAAAGGGCTGTTGGATTGAAAGAGAAGTGTATAAATATAGAGGATGTACCACAAGTCGGGCTAAGACACTCTATACAAACTAAAATGCAATTTTTTCTCTAATCCAATCTCAAATTATGTTTGATTCAACTTTCTATATAATGTTTAATTAACTTTGTTTGTATGTACAGTATGGAGGTTAATGATGTTTATGACTAAGTAAAGTTTCCCAAATCTATTCCCTTGTTAATGGAGTTCTTTTTAAATTATAGGTTAATGATGTTTATGACTAAGGCAAGCACAAAAAAGGTTATTGAGGTACATTGTAGGAACTATGAATTATGGCATATTGTATTCTACTTCAAATAAATCTCAATTGGTTGGATATATAGATACTGACTTTGCAGGAAGTATTGATGATAGAAAAAGTACATTGGGATATGCATTTCATCTTGGAATAGGTGTTGTAGCATGGGAATCAAAGAAGCATCCTATAGTGACAATTTCATTAGCAAAAGCAGAGTATGTAGCAGGAACATCAACAACATGTGAAGCAGTGTGGATGCAAAGAGTCTTGAAGGATCTACTTCATGAACAAAAGGAGCCAACTATAATCTATTGTGACAAAAGTCCACCATTTCACTATTAAGGAATCATGTTTTTCACAATAGGACAAAACACATTGATACTAGATATCACTTTATTCGGGAATTAGTGAACATTGGAGAAATCAATCTAAAACATTGCAGATCTGAAGAACAATTTGAAGACATATTTACAAAGGCTTTAGCACAAGAACAATTTGAATTTTTGAGAGGAGTTTTGGGCATTATAAATATTGATATAGTTTGTGGTAGAAATTAGGGGGGAGTGTTAGAATATTATGGTAATTTCTACGAGCTTTAGGTTAAGTTTTTTATTTTTATTTTTATGTCGGCTAGGGTTGGATAAATTCTAGAAGTCTAGGGTTAGGTAAATTCTAGAAACTTATTTTATCTCGGCCAAGGTAAAATAATAAAAATATAATATATCGGCCTATATTCTAGATTTTTCTAAATGTATCTAAAGCCCGCTATATAAAGAACTCATGTAAATAATTTTTATGCAAGCAATATGAATGAAGAATTTGGTTATTGTGCAACAACACGAATATTTTATTTTTCTATTTAATTTCCTTACCTCTACCCACTATCACCATGAAAATGCCACCTCCTAGATTACTCCACGTGTAGCATGTATGCAGAAGTTTGCTCCACTGTAGCATGTATGTAGAAAGAGGAAGCACAGAGAAGCACGTGGTTTCTTCTGTAACCCTAGGCTGCCAATTCTTTTTAATGCATGGAGGTGAAAAGATGCTAAAACCTGTGAGTTGTTCAATAGCATGCCTAAGATACATGCCATTTCTAGCCTTTTGACAATTTGCAGGGGCCTCTATGTGATAGGTTTTGGTTTTCACACGCTCTCTTGCCTAGGAATGCCTGCAGAGCCTCTGACAATAAGCAAAGTGCCAACTAGAGAGCATAAAAAACATTATTGAATATTTTCATTAAAAAACTTGCAACTTATGAACTAGTTGAAAATAAACCTTTCCAAATAAATTGGAACGATTTAGATTGGCTGGCTGAGAAGAGATTAATCACCGTTAAAGTTTCCATTCCCCAATAGCAATTAACAAGCTTTTTGTAAATTGGATGGAGAAGAAACCCTCTTATTCTTCCAAACCAAGCGCTAGTTATTTTTCACATTTAACATAATGTTGAACAATGATTTTCATTTTGGGATAAACCTTCCAATAAGAAATAACCTCTACAATGTGTCCAACTAGCCGTTTGCTATAAAAGTTAGTAATTTTGGGTCCTGCCTAGAAGTAATGGGTCCTGCCATATTCGCATGTAGTAGAACAGTGAAATGCCTGTATTATAATATTTTGTTATCACATTTATTTTTAACAATTAAGACAGCATAACATCCTTTCCAACTATTAAAGGGCCAGATATTGCATTTCATATCATTTGTTATCATGAGCAAGTTGCAGAAAAAGTAGAATAACTTCGAATTTGGTTAGAGCAAGCAAGCAAAATAGATATGGGTGGTTGTCTTTCTTCTTCTATTACCGATGCCCCTACCAAAACAGATATGGGTGTATGTCTATATTTTTTGCTTTTCATTTTTCTTATCTATTATATAGTTCTATATCTTCAATATGTTGTTCTCGATGCCCCTGCCAAAATAGATATGGGTGTATCTGTAAATATTTCAATTTTCATTTTTCTTATCTATTATATAGTTCTATATCTTCAATATGTTGTTCAAGAATAGTGGTTACTTCTCCTTCTGTACGTAAAACATCAATTTGGATATTACTCTAGAAGATATACCAATGGATTTTGGTAACAGTAAAGGAGATAAAGCTCCTGAGGTTTAGTTGCATTGTAGTAATTATACCTCTACTCCTATTCCTTATGTCATCACCATACAATTCCCAGGCAGCATCAACAAAAAAATTTGCAGTATTGAAGTAATACCCAGACAACAAAAAATGTATGTACACAAGCAATTGTTTTCTTCCATTAAACCTAAAAATTCTTACTTTGTTTTTAAGATATTGTACTGTCTGACTACGATATTTTGTTACTTTGTAGAATAGGTATTGAGACCTTCGTAAGAACCGTGAAGATTTTGTGAGAAACCGGATTATGTCAAGTTAGAATTCTCGTTTGCTTCCAGGCCTCTGCTCTAGAAGATATGATTATGTTACTAATCTAATCACATGGAAGGCCTACAGAGGATCTTTTGCATTAGCTTTATCTTTATATTTTATCTTCTTTCTATTACATCTGGCTTCAAGGTCAATGATACATACAAAATATAGTTTTTGTCATTCGTTTTATGAATTAAGACATCTTACTATATTAGGAACTAGATCTTAGGTTAGCTTCTAAAAATTTTGTACTACATAAATCTCATAAATAATCTGCTTGTTTTCTTATTTCAAAACCTAGATTTAGTTGTATCTATATGGAGGATTTTATGTCATTCATGACATTGGTGGAAGGTTGAATTCATTCATCATTGTAGTAAATCAAATGATGTTTCTTTGATTGAGATTGGTTTTTCTTTTGAAAAAAATAGGATGATTCAATTGTGTCAGGCTTTAATTTCACTTTAGAGATCTTCAGATCTCTTTCACTATAGTTTTTGTGTAGTTTCACTGTTTGTTTTTCAAGGACCTTTCTACCCTTAATACTTGTCTCATTGTGAATTCTAATTTCATATTATTGTTGCCTCTATTAAAGTATAAGGTTTAGGGATCTTTTCAAAGCTCCTTCTAATTCATAATTTTGATAGAAAACCATTTAGGTGAATTCCTATTAAATTGAATATGGAAGCAAGGAAGAGATTTGTCATTTGAAATGTTGCCAAACAATCTTATGGAATGCTTCTTGTACTTAAATGGCTCAATGAAGGATTGAAGTGGTACTGTCATATCTAATCCACATATTTCATCTCAAGAATATATTATAATTATTTGTGGAAAGAAATGACTCATTAGTGATGTACTTTGAGCTCACATTAAATAATATGGCACTGCTACCAGAAGTAACTGTGTAACATAGAGTGTAAATGCTTCATTACATTATACATCCAATTCTCCTACGTATTCTCCTCATACTTAATCTATTTTTTTTAACCCCTCTAGCTATTCCTATAAAGAATATATTCTTTCCCATTTCATTGCATAGAGTAAACCAAGTACCAATCATAAGAATAAAGAGTTTAATTGAGAAGTAACTGGTGACTACTTTTCACATTTTACAAACGTTTGTTTCCCCAACTATGGTGATTTGAAAGCACCCTACAAAATAAACTCCATCACCCATGCTTGGTATAAGGGAAAGTCCTGAGGAGAGGTAACTGCCAGCCTAGTTAACAACCCAAAATAGAAGATTCAGCCATCGACGTCATTATGAGGGTGCTCATGAACAGGTGGGAGTTGCACAAACCAAGGAAAGGAATTTGAAATGATGTAAGCACAAGCAAGAGAAGGTGGTAATGAATATTTTAATGCTGGTGGTTTCATGAATTCAATAGAGTATTTAGTTTAAAAATTTAAGGAATGAAATTATTATTATTATTTTGCTATACACAATTTTTTGTAAAATTTTAATTTTACTTGTTCAAATCTATAGTTCTAAAATGTAGGGGCTATTTTTATTTTATTCAAGGGGTAAACGCTTTTGACTGGAGCTATGAACCAGATACAACCATTCAACAATACCACCCCAACGAGGCTTGAACCTTGGTGGCAAGAACAACAATGCCACCTATAAACCATCACACCATGCCAATACCGGCAAAAAAAATGTAGGGGCTATTTTTTTTTTAGGCTGTAGGAATCGGGTAGCACGACCCCCTATAAACTGCAGTGCACCTGGTAAACTTTTTAACGTGACCGGCGGTGCTGGCGCGACACGCCCTTCGGTACCACGGGACGGGGGAGACTAGAACTCATGACCACCAGAGCCGCAATGGAATTACTTAGCCAACCGAGCTAGGGCCCCCGCCCAAGGGCTATTATTTTTATAAAAAAAAATCTAATTAATTCCGTAACAGTTTTTTTTTGCTTTATGAAACCTCTCGTTCCATGAAAATAGACCATGAAGCTCCCCTATGTGACCTTACCCTAACTAAGGTGAAAAGGAGTTCTCATTCCTTGTTTAAGTTGCAATTATTGTCATGTACACTCCATGAGATTAAAAATTTAATTCTTTTACTTTGAAGCCAATTTCTTGTTAAATTTTAGTGAGGTATCTTTCTTGAGACCATCCAAATGAAACTTGTAGGTAATTAATTTCAAAATTAAATTACTTGTCAATGGGTCCTTGGTCTGCTAGTAAAGTTGAATGGTTCTGAATGAGCCCACTAGAGATCGAGTCTTGTTAAGTGCAAGTCTCTACATCATAAGGGATGAGGCCGGGATTAGGATACCCTTTAGTCTTTGACCTAGCTAAGAGATACCCCTCAGTCTTTGACTTAGTCGAAGAGGTTTCAGCCTATGACTCAAGCTCCTGTACTGATACCGAATAGTTAAAATAAATCTGAGTTTGATGTGAAACCCTCCACATCAAAAAATAAATAAATTACTTTGTGTCAACAAAATTTTAAATTTGAACCCTCAATGATAAAACCCCTTGTTGATGTGACTAAAAGATAAAAACTCTCTAGATTGCAATTTAATTTGAGAATGAAAACCCTAAAACCAAATGGAATAAATTGTATCCATTCGATGCTAATTCATCATGGCAAGTTTGGGAAAAGTGTTGGAGAGGGAGAATTCTATATTCTTGTAATTTAAGCTTATAGACATTAAGAAATCATAAATTTCTTCCTATTATTTTTTAGACGGTCAACAACTTCTTTTCTAATTTAAAATTATTATTCTATTGCTACCATCTCTAGTTTGTAATTTTGTTCCTATCAGCAACATGCTACCTCATAATCTAATGTTAAAACCTGAATGATCTTTGATAAATGATGTAGGGTTTGCTTCATTGATGTGCTCTTATATTATAATTTTAATTGCCTTGTATAATTTGTATGGGGCAACAAACTTGGGTATCAAATTGATCAGTGATTATTTTTCCTATCGAATGAGTGCTAACCTATTATGTGGTACAAAGTACCTTGATTATTATTTATTGATGATGGTATAAGTTACAAGCATCATTTAATCAGGATAAGGGTGTCAGATTTAAAAGGGGGAGAATGAACTAAACATAGAAACACAAATTGATAGAAGAATATAGATCATTCGATTAAACATCATTATAGAGCAAAAACAAAGGAGAACAAAATGAAAAAAAAACAATAAACAACAACCTAGTAATTTATATTAATCAAAATTTTGTTTTTCTTTTACAGAGCTTTAGCTCCTTCATCATCACTTTCATTACAGAGTTCTACTTTCTATTCTGCTCCTTTTTGAGCTATCTCTTTCTCCACTAAGTGACACAACTACAAAACCACACATATTAAAACCTAAAATCACTTTCTAGAGAATTCAGCATAAAACATAAAATAATATTTTCTAATGCACCCACAAAACATGTGAGGCCTACATAGGAGTAAATGCAAAATCCATTCATATCTTTTCGTATCCTTTTCCAAAAGCTGGCTTCATAAATTTCTCTTTAATGTTGGGACCAATTCGTGATTCAAAGCAAATTTGATAGATGTGTTTCTTCAATGTTGAGATATCTTGGAGATATGTAAATGATACATAGCCTATTGATTTGACGTGAGTACAATTGGGGCAATAAATAAGGTAGGTGAGATTATATCTCCAACACTCCCCCTTAATCTCAACTATGAACATTCATCTCAAAAAAAATTCTAGAGCATCCACCTTCTCAAAAGGTTCCCACGCATTCGCCTTCATTTCCAAAATTTTGTTCAAAAGTTCTGGAGCATCTTCCGTCAAGTTCCAGAGCATCTGACTTCAAGTTCTGGAGCATCCATGTTCTGATTTCAAACATTACTTACAAAGTGTTGTAGCATTTTGCTATGCTATTTCTTTACTCATTGACAACTTCAATTGACCTTTTATGACCTCATACAACTGAGATTTTCCTTAGATCTTTTGATCTTTTATAAAACCCTCTTTCTTGCATTGTTCTTGTTCTTGTATAAAAATAATTGTGAGTTGCGTTGCTCTGTCTTCTTCCCGATATTTTTATAGCAAAGCTTCAATTCTATGTCTTCTTCCTTACACCACATTCTTGCTTGTTACAGAGTTGCGTTGCTCTCTTCCTATTTTTTTTGTTTATGACTTGGATCCTCTTGGTTGTTTCTACAACAATTACCTTCTATCATGGTAGCATCTTCAACTGATTTACAATTGCCTTCATTTCTCATTCTACTTGGCAGCAACTTCATTTTTGCTGACTTCTTTTATTGATGATATAGTATCAACGATGTGATTTTTTTTTGTGTGCTGCTGCACAAGGTCTATTCAACTGACTTTTATCCTTTTTTTATCTTTGTTTTGTTCTCTTGAACATTCCCTTTTAATCTTGTGAGATTTTGATTTTTTTATTACCATTCGAGATTTTTGGAGCTAACTTTCTAGAGCAATGTCTTTCTGGAGCAAAACTTCTGGTGCATAGCAAATTTCTGTGTTGCTGCTACAAATATTCCAGAGCAACTGTTCTACTAAAATTTTTTGGAGCTTCTTCGTTTTCCTTTTTACTAATGCTTCAGCATCTACAATCTTTTTTAGCTGATTGTTTCTTCAACAGCTGATGTTGTATCAAACTTTGAATTCTGCAATGGTAGCTTCAACTACTTCTCTGAATCTTTGAATTTCCTTGCATATGACCCCTTGCATATGGGGCATCCAACACTCAAATTTGGAAGCTCTTATGGCTTCTTCTTGCACTTATGTGTTTTGTGTTTGCAACCATGTTTATTTATTTATTTTTCAATAAAAATTGTCAAACCATTTTCAACTCTCAATGATTATGCCATTCGTTTGGCGTTTTTAACTGCTACAGCAGTTTCTCCAACTCTTGTTTCAAAACATCAACATGGAACTTTCAATATCTTCACAATCTGAAAATGTCTCATTAGACAACAATTTCTTTTCACTCAAAATATTTTTCAGCCCTTTTGAACATTTATACCTTTTATGATTGTTATCATTTTTCACATATGAAAATTTGTACAACTGTTTGAACATACCTGAAAGCTTCTTCCAACTTGAACCATAGACCCATCCACAATTCATTCTTATGCAATATGTCTTTGATTCATTCTTCCAATATTTTTTCAAACACATTTTCTCACAATGATTCTTTAATCCACATATATTGCAAGGATTCAAATTCCAACACTTATCCTCAGTATGACCTTTTTTGTGGCAATGTATTCACTCAACACTTTTCATTTCTGGAACAAATTTACCCACTCTTGTAGGATCATTCCTTTTCTTGGGACATACCCGAGATCTTCATACTTTGGCCTCATTGTTGGCTCAATTGGCTGTGTCATTCCTTGTTCTTGTTTTCCTAATCGTTGTCCTTTGTATCCCATTCTTTTCATAATTTTCGTACCAACATTGTCATAAAAAAGAATAACATTTGTAGAATCAAATTCAGACTCATTAACATGTTCATCTTCATCAATACATTCTTCTTCACAAGTGATTTCAACACAATTACTCTTATCATTTGATTGATCAAAATACAAATCATTTATATCACAAGAAATATCATGCACAACTAGCTTTGTCTTCAAACAATCATTTTCTCGCTACAATTTTAACATTTCACTCTTATGAAAAATGTTTTCTTCTTCTATTTTTTTCAGTTTTTGTTTCAAATCTTCAACAAACTTCAACTTATTTTGTATTTCCCCTTTTTATTTTTCAGACAATCTTAATTTATCTTCCAATTCTATATTTTTCTTTTTAACTTCATCCAATTCTTTACTCAAGACATCATTTTCACATATGATTTCATATTTTCTTGCTACCAATTCTGAATTGCATTTCTTAACATTTAACAACTCTTCTTCTAAGACATCTTTTGCAGTTTCTAAATTTACATTCTCTTTTTCAACTCTTTTTCCTACTTTTCCCATCTGTAACAAACAATTTCAACTTACCTTACTTGATTTTGTTATAGAGACTTATCTTTCAACGGCTTCGAGTTCCTTCACCCTATTTCTTCAAAATTTGTTTTGACTAATTAAATCTTCAACAGCTACAGCTGTGCTTAGAATGTCAATGAAGTCTCTTCTTCTTTAACAATTGATTTCTATCTATCTTCATAGATCTGAGATCCTCCTTGCAGTGTCTTCTTTGACTTCTATTCTTCCTCTAACAACAATCTCATCTCTTTTCTTTGATGATATGGCAGAGAGAATAAAAATAGTGGAAAAATAGTGTACCCCAAACTTGCTATAGCAATATAGAATTTTCATTCAACTTGACTCCTTTGCAAAAATAAATAACAATAGATTTACTAGTTGCAGCTCTTTTTAGAAAGTCTCCTACAATATTTATTTAGGGAATTTGATAACCTTTGTCTTCCCTTCAATCTATAAACACCGATGACTTGAAGCAGTAGGACCTTTCTATCAACAATGATGACTTCTTTTGATTGGGCTTCAAAAAGCAATCTGGGGTCACTTTCTCTCTTCACTCTTTTATCTCATGCTCCCCCTTTATACTTTAAATTCAACAAAATCTAATATTCTTTATTTTTGTACAGCTTCATTATATGCCTCTTGATAAATTTTTTGGATTGCACTCCAATAGAACTTCATCTATTTCAAAATCTTCATATCCTTAGCAATGATTTCTTTTAGGCTCTACAACATGCAAAGTTCCTTCTTTATTCTACAATATCTTCACACTTATTTGGCCTACTTAACAAACTACCCTTTTATTCTCCTAACATACACACTCTTTGGTGGTAGTTTCTTCCTTGGTGACGCTGCTCTTGAATAGAGAGCTTCTTCTACTTATCTTCAAGAAACCTTGCAATAGCGTGAGGGCTGGAGCTAGTTATTTCCTTGAGGCTACTAATTCTTCTTTACAGGCTTGAGTGATCTATCATTATGAGATGGTTGGGGATTTCCTTTGTGGAATGATTCTCAGCAATCTTCCTAAGATCAACAATTTTGGCACTTCAAAAACTCTTACTACAATCCTCTATTTGAGTAGATAATTAACTTTACTCATATTCCTTCTATCCAACTGGTGTGACTCTCCACGCAGCCTCTTTCTACCACTCGACATTATCTATTCATGCCTCTTCGTAGCTTCTCTTACCTTTCAAACATGGCATGGCCTGGATTCTCCATTTTCCCATACGTTCTCACCCAAAACTCTCTTCTATTTGCAGCTCCTTTCCCACTTTCTCAAGGGCTCTCTCTCTCCCTCCTTGCATGCCACAACCTTTGGGTTTTTTTATGTTTCTAAAATCTGCGTTAACCTGTCATTTTCCCTTTCTATCGGGTTTCTCTTCCAATTCGGTATACACAAATTTGTGGCCTCTTATAACAATTTCTTCTTTAGGAGATTACCACTGCTCTAGACTCTAATCTCTTAAACAGTGGTTTTCAACAATAAAAACAATGATCTAAAATTATTTTTTGTCTGCTTCACACATTCCTTTAAAAATTAGTGAGTTCTTCCAGCCTTCATTGACCTTTCTTTTAGGATTCATTGACCTCAAATACTTATTCCTTTGGTTTCAACAAGCTACAGATATAGCTGGCAACTGCAATGACTTCAGCACCAACACTCCATTGCTCTCCAAGCCTTCAAGATATTCTACCATCAAGCTCTGATACCAGATGTTGGATTTAAAAGGGGGAGAATAAACAAAACATAGAAACAAAAACTGATAGCAAAATATATATCATTCGATTAAACATCATTATAGAGAAAAAACAAAGGAGAACAAAATGAAAAACAAACAATAAACAATAACCCAATAATTTATATTAATCAAGATTCTATTTTTCTTTTACAGAGCTTCAACTCCTTCATCATCACTTTCATTATAGTGTTCTACTTTCTATTCTGCTCCTTTTTGAGCTATCTCCTTCTCCACTAAGTGACGCAACTACAAAACCACACATATAAAACTTAAAAGCACTTTCCAGAGAATTCAGCATAAAGCATAAAATGATATTTTCTAATGCACCCACAAAATGTGTGAGGCTTGCATAGGAGTAAATGCACAATCCATTCATATATTTTCGTATCCTTTTCCAAAATTTGGCTTCATAAATTTCTCTTTAATGTTGGGACCAATTCGTGACCAAAGCAAATATGATAGTTGTATTTCTTCAATGTTGAGATATCCTGCAGATATGTAAATGATACGTAGCATGTTGATTTGACATGGGTACAATTGGGGTAATAAATAAGGTAGGTGAGATTATATCTCCAACAAAGGGAAGCAGACTGAGAGATCATTACATTGTTCTGCCAGGTTTACCCCTCAAATTCCCTTGGAATGCACTTATGTTAGGCTGTTATTATTGACTATTGTCTCTGGAGTTTATTTTGATCTAATTCAATCTTTCATAAATATAGCTGCTATCTTAACATTAACAATGATTTTATGATTATGTATTGTTTAAATCTTCTTTAATTCTAACTAAAAATTATTGAGTAAGGATCATAAATATTTCATTCTAGTCTTATACAAATTGATGCTATTGTCATCTTTTCAGAACCTCTTTACTTTTTAAAGATCCTCTAGGATTATTGTAATATGGGTTAGTAGTGGAAATCTATAATCGTAATAAGTTATTGGATTTGTGTGTGTTTATGAATCATTTGTGATTTCTATTAATGAACATGAATATTAGTGGTGTTATATATTAAATTTAATGTGTTATTTATGTTTTCAACTGATCTGGACTAATTTCTTGCTAGTAGAATTGTGCGAGCAATATTGTTTGATTGCAAATACCAAGACATAAGGTTAAGTGGATTCCAATGTGTGTGAGAGAGATCATTATGCCAACCTAATGTTAAGACCTTGAGATTAACATTTTTCCTAAACTATAGATTCACCTATTGTGGTATTGGGTACATACTATGATATTTAAATGATTCCTTTATTGATATATTGAGTTTGTATGGACTATTTACCTTTAAATCCTTGCACATAATCTTAGGAACCCAAACACTCATTCAATTTTAAATTATCGCTCATTTTCAATCATACCTTGGTATAGCTCAATAATAAACCAATTTGAGTTCCAATCAACCTTAGGTATTGATTAATAATACATTTGTTAAAGTATATAATAAATATAGGATACATTAAAATATGCAAGAGGAAGCATAATACAATAGCTATTATTTAATCTTGCAATGAAAGTATTAAAAAAATTCTAACATATTCCTATCACCCCCTTTGACCAAAAGAAAAGAAAGGAAATGCAAAAATAAAAATAAAAATAAATGGAAAAACAGAGGAGGGCATGGCTAAGGAAGATTGCTAGCACCCAAGGTAAAGAAAATGACTAGAATTAATGACTTGATTGAACCCCCTATCATGGTGCCAAGGAAGACTATGCTTCTCCATATAGAACATTATCCTAGCTACTTATAGCTAAGCATCCAACCCTTGAATGATGAAAATTATTGGGCACTAGAGGAGAATGAAATAGGAAGATTAAAAGGGATTTCGCAAACAAAAATAGATCATATTTTTGGGAAATGAGGAAGAGATGTGTGAGGAAAAGGGTGTTGCGCATATACTAGTTGATTTGGAGTCATTCTGGGTGGTAAGGTTCAGTTTGAATGTTGGATTATAGGTTATTTTCCTTCTTCCATTTACACATTGCAAATACTATGTGTAGAGGAGGAGATTCACCACTCTCAAGTTTCTAGGACAAAGAAGAGTCTACAAGGAGCGAATTATCCTCAACTACGTCAAAGTGTAAGCTCAAGTGACATGAGATAGTTAAGGGGAGTTTTCTGCAATGTTTTATTTTTCTTGATAGTTTTCAGGAAAAGGATTTCAAAATCCAAAAGGGCAAGCCTTAGAGGTCTCAAAGATAAACTGACTAGCTCTTGGCTAGAGGATGACAATACGGTGCACAAACATCCTTACAGCTTGCTGTAGTAGATCATACGAACTAAAAATAAAGCAAATCTATTGAAACACAGCTTATTGACAACTCGAGAACTAAAATCCAATAGTTTTCTAAGCTAACAAAATGCTTGAAATAAAGGAAAGTACAATAAGAAGAATACTAAACATGTGAATAATAAAACTAATGAGATGAAATAACAAGAAAGAAATGATAGAAATGGACTCATGGAAGGTCCAACACTATGAAGCCTCCTACAAACCTCCACATGAGAAACCTACAAACATAGAGACAATGAAAAGTATTGGGGTTGTTTAAGGGCTTGCCTTAGTCAAACCCCTATTTTGGTGTTTCCACCTCCACGAACAACCAAGAAGACAAGTAGATAAAGAAATGAATGATAGATAACAAAGAGTGATAAGATAAAGAAAATAGACATGTTAGATATCAATATGCTACTAAACAAATACGATAATGCCAATAAAAGAGTATTTACCCTCCCTTCAACAAGCTTGAGAAGCCGAAAGAGAGTGCAACACTTGAGGGAGCCAAGACAAAGATGTAGAAGCCACAAATGTGTAAGAAGCTTGAAAAAAATGTAGAACCTGAGAGAATGAGAGTGCAAGGAGAATGAGAGATTAAGATAGTGAGTTTCAAGAATGAATAATAGAATGAACTAGATTGAATGAGAGGAAAAAATGAGAGTTTTAATGAAGAAAATCATGCAAGAGAGACGTTTTTAGTTGTGTCTACGACTACAAAGGCATTACACTTTGTGGGTAGGCGAAAGTGTAACATCCTAATGACCAAAAATTCAGGAATCTTGTTAGGATGTTTGTGTAGTGTACAGACGTCTGCGTGTCACTAAGTGTGCTCAAGGATCAAGGACGAATTCAAAGGCAAGAAAAATGGGTATTCACATTATCATCTTTATTTAGCTGAAGTGAGGGTTATGTAATGTGAAATTGCATTGAGGTGCAATTTTATGATATTTCACTAGGAATGTTTGTTTAAGAAGGATTTTTCATTCCATGCCTATGAGAAATTTCCTTGATTCTAGCTACTCATTATTCCTAGTTGCTTGGGGTATGGGTGTTAGCAAGAAGTTGAGTCCACTTTCTAGCCAAAAAGTGGGTGTTTTCCCTGATTTTCAGAATTTGACACATTTGACCTTAAAATTTGAGGCACTTAGAGATGGAATCTTGGAAAAAGTCACTGATCGTAAAATGTAGTATTCAAAGTCTAGTTTCCAAATATATAATTTATTTCAATACCCATATGCTACAAATTGATTTTTAATAGGTGTTTCTAAAAACTACTATTTAAAAGTCACTTTTTTTTACCATACCATGCACGTGTACATCATCCATATTTTGACCGAAATTATCGTATTTTTCTAAATCCTTTTGGGAAAAGATTTGTAACTCACTGAAGCATGTTTTTGATATTTTTTTGTAATTTTTTATTGAATATATTTTTTTTGGTTAATTTTTTATTAGTCATATTTGTCATTTTGAAAAATCGTTGTGTATGTCATGCATAAGATGACCTAAACTTATCATTTTTTCAATTTATTTTTAATTGAAAAGAATTTTCTAGAGTACGTTTTCATGCAATTCATTTTACAAAAAAATATTTTTATAAAAATTTATTAAAATAGTTAAAAACCCTGATATTTCAAGTTTATGGACCAGTTTCATCAGATAATTGAAAAATAGAAAAAATAATCCAATTGTAAAAATATATATATATTTATAATCTAGATTGTCTCATCTATAATGGGTTTTAATTTCATCAAAAAATTCTGCAAAAAATGTCTTCAAACATATGCCCAAAGTCACTCTTTTCTTGTGACATTGCTAGGACCTTCAACTTGTAGGTCAAACCAGGCTCAAAGCTTAGGTTCGAGTCCCCAAGCCTTTTCCCGAACCGAAAAACAAAACAAAAATTTGACCAAAAAATCAAATTTTAAAAAATGGGGTCTTGTTTTTAAAACGAGATCCCATTTCACGTGTTAAAAATATTTTGAGTGAAAAGAAATTGCTATCTAATGAGACATTTTCAGATTGTGAAGATATTGAAAGTTCCATGTTGATTTTTTGAAACAAGAGTTGGAGAAACTGTTGCAATAGTTAAAAAGGCCAAACGAATGGCATAATCATTGCGAGTTGAAAATGGTTTGACAATTTTTATTGAAAAAAAAAAAAACATGGTTGCAAACACAAAACACAGAAGTACAAGAAGAAGCCATAAGAGCTTCCAAGTTTGAGTGTTGGATGCCCCGTATGCAAGGGGTCATATGCAAGGAAATTCAAATATTCAAAGTAGCTGAAGCTACCATTGCAGAATTCAAATTTTGATACAACAGTTGTTGAAGAAACAATCAGTTAAAAAAGATTGTAGATGCTGAAGCATTAGTAAAAGGAAAAGGAAGAAGCTCCAGAAACTTTCAGGAGAACAGTTGCTCTAGAATATCTATAGTAGCAACACAGAAAGTTGCTATGCGCTGAAAGTTTTGCTCTAGAAAGACATTGCTCTGGAAAGTTAGCTCCAAAAATCTCAAATGGTAATAAAAAAATCAGAATGTCACAAGACTAAAAGGGAATGTCCAAGAGAACAAAACAAAGATAAAAAAAGGATAAAAGTCAGTTGAATAGACCTTGTGCAGCAGCACACAAAAAAAATAACATCGTTGATACTATATCATCAATAAAAGAAGTTAGCAAAAATAAAGTTGCTGCCAAGCGGAATGAGAAATCCAGGCTGTTGTAAATCAGTTGAAGATGTTTCCATGATAGAAGGAGATTGTTGTAGAAATAGCCAAGAGGATCCAAGTCACAAACAAAAAAAATAGAAAGAGAGCAATGCAGCTCTGCAACAAGCAAGAACATGGTGTAAGGAAGAAGACATAGCATCGAAGCTCTGCTATAAAAAGATCAGGAAGAAGACAAAGAAATGCAACTCACAATTCTTTTTATACAAGAACAAGAACAATGCAAGAAAGAGGATTTTATAAAAGATCATAAGATCTTAGGAAAATCTCAGTTGTATGAGGTCATAAAAGGTCAATTGAAGTTGTCAATGAGTAAAGAAATAGCACAGCCAAATGCTGCAACACTTTGTAAGTAATGTTTGAAATCAGAACATGGATGCTCTAGAACTTGAAATCATATGCTTTGGAACTTGAAGGAAGATGCCCTGAAACTTGAAGGAAGATGCTTCAGAACTTTTGAACAAAATTCTAGAAATGAAGGCAGATGTGTCGGAACCTTTTGAGAAGATGGATGCTCCGGATTTTTTTTTGAGATGAATGCTCACAGTTGAGATTAAGGGGGAGTGTTGGAGATATAATATCAACTACCTTATTTTGTTGCCCCAGTTGTACCCACATCAAATCAACATGCTACGTATCATTTACATATTTGCATGATATCTCAACATTGAAGAAATACAACTGTCATATTTGCTTTGGATCACGAATTGGTCCCAGCATTAAAGAGAAATTTATGAAGCCAACTTTTGGAAAAGGATACAAAAAGATATGAATGGATTGTGCATTTACTCCTGTGTAGGCCTCACGTTTTGTGGGTGCGTTAGAAAATATTATTTTATGTTTTATGCTGAGTTCTCTAGAAAGTGATTTTAGGTTTTATATGTGTGGTTTTGTAGTTGCGTCACTTAGTGGAGAAGGAGATAGCTCAAAAAGGAGCAGAATAGAAAGCAAAACTCTATAATGAAAGTGATGATGAAGGAGTTGAAACTTTGTAAAAGAAAAACAAAATTTTGATTAATATAAATTATTGGGTTGTTTATTGTTTGTTTTTCATTTTGTTCTCCTCTGTTTTTGTTCTATAATGATGTTTAATCGAATGATCTATATTCTTCTATCAGTTTGTGTTTCTATGTTTTTTTTATTCTCCCCCTTTTAAATCCGACACCCTTGTCTTGATTAAATGCTTCTTCTAATTTATACCATTATTAGTAAATAATAATCAAGGTACTTTGTACCACATAATAGGTTAGCACTCATTGGATAAGAAAAATAATCACTAATCTATTTGATACCCAAGTTTGCTGCCCCATATGAATTATACAAGGCAATTAAAATTATAATATAAGAGCACATCACTGAATCAAACCCCATGGCATTTATCAAAGATCATTCAGGTTTCAACATTAGATTATGAGGTAGCCCGCCGTTGATAGGAACAAAATTACTAACTAGAGATGGTAGTAATAGAATAATAATTTTAAATCAGAAAATAAGTTGTTGACCATCTAGAAGATAATAGGAAGAAATTTATGATTTCTTAATGTCTGCAAGCTCAAATTACAAGAATATAGAATTCTCTCTCTCCAACACTTTTCCCAAACTTGACACGATGAATTAGCATCGAACGAATACAATTTATTCCATTTGGTTTTAGGGTTTTCATTCTCAAATTAAATTACAATCCAGAGAGTTTTTATCTTTTAGTCACATCAACAAGGGGTTTTATCATTGACGGTCCAAATTTAAAATTTCATTGACACAAAGTAATTTATTTATTTTTTGATGTGGAGGGTTTTACATCAAACTCAGATTTATTTAACTATTCGGTATCGGTACAAGAGCTAGAGTCATAGGCTGAAACCTCTTCGACTAAGTCAAAGACTTAGGGGTATCTCTCGGCTAAGTCAAAGACTAAAGGGTATCCCAATCCCGACCTCATCCCTTATGATGTAGAGACTTGCACTTAGCAAGAATCGATCTCTAGTGGGATAATTCAAAACCATTCAACTTTACTAGCAGACCAAGGACCCATTGATAAGTAATTTAATTTTGAAATTAATTACCTACATGTTTCATTTGGATGGTCTCAAGAAAGATACCTCACTCAAATTTATAAAGAAATAGGCTTCAAAGTAAAAGAATTAAATTTTTAATCTCATGGAGTGTACATGACAATAATTGTAACTTAAACAAGGAATGGGAACTCCTTTTAACCTTAGTTAGGGTAAGGTCACATAGGGGAGCTTCATGGTCTATTTTCATGGAACGAGAGGTTTCATAAAGCAAAAAAAAAAAAATGTTACAAAATTAATTATATTTTTTTATAAAAATAATAGCCCCTACATTTTAGAATTGTAGATTTGAACCAGTAAAATTAAAATTTTACTAAAAATTGTCTATACCAAAATAATAATAATAATTTCATTCCTTAAATTTTTAAACTAAATACTCTATTGAATTCATGAAACCACCAGCGTTAAAATATTCATTACCACCTTCTCTTGATTGCGGTTACAACATTTCAAATTCCTTTCCTTGGTTTGCATAACTCCCACCTGTTCATGAGCACCCCCATAATGACGTTGGTGGCCAAATCTTCTATTTTGGGTTGTTAACCAGGCTGGCAGTTACCTCTCCTCAGGACTTCCCTTATACCAAGTGTGGGTGATGGAGTTTATTTTGTAGGGTGGTTTCAAATCACCATAGTTGGGGAAACAAACGTTTGTAAAATGTGAAAAGCAGTCACCAGTTACTTCTCAATTAAACTCTTTATTCTTATGATTGGTACTTGGTTTACTCTATGGAATGAAATGGGAAAGAATATATTCTTTATAGGAATAACCAGAGGGGTTAAAACAAATAAATTAAGTACGAGGAGAATGCGTAGGAGAATTGGATGTATAATGTAACGAAGCATTTACACTCTATCTTACACAGTTACTTTTGGTACCAGTTCCATATTATTTAATGTGTGCTGCAAGTACACCACTAATGAGTCATTTCTTTCTGAAATTAATTATAATATATTCTTGAGATGAAACCTGTCGATTAGATGTGACAGTACCACTTGAATCCTTCATTGAGCCATTTAAGTACAAGAAGCATTCCATAAGATTGTTTGGCAACATTTCAAATGGCAGATCTCTTCCTTGCTTCCATATTCAATTTAATAGGAATTCACCTAAATGGTTTTTTATCATAATTATGAATTAGAAGGAGCTTTGAAAAGATCACTAAACCTTATACTTTAAGAGAGGAAACAACAATATGAAATTAGAATTCACAATGAGACAAGTATTAAGGCTAGAAAGGTCCTTGAAAAACAAATAGCAAAACTACACAAAAACTATAGTGAAAGAGATTTGAAGATCTCTAAAGTGAAATTAAAGCCTGACACAATTGAATCATCCTATTTTTTTCAAAATAAAAACCAATCTCAATCAAAGAAACATCATCTGATTTACTACAATGATGAATGAATTCAACCTTCCACCAATGTCATGAATGACATAAAATCCTCCATATAGATACAACTAAATCTAGGTTTTGAAATAAGAAAACAAGCAGATTATTTATGAGATTTATGTAGTACAAAAGCTTCAGAAGCTAACCTAAGATCTAGTTCCTAATACAATAAGATGTCTTAATTCATAAAACCAATGACAAAAACTATATTTTGTATGTATCATTGACCTTGAAGCCAGATGTAGTAGAAAGAAGACCAAATATAAAGATAAAGCTAATGCAAAAGATTCTTCGTAGGCCTTCCGTGTGAATAGATTAGTAACATAATCATATCTTCTGGAGCAGAGGCTTGGAAGCAAACAAAAATTCTAACTTGACACAATCCGATTTCTCGCAAAATCTTCACGGTTATTATGAAGGTCTCAATACCTATTCTACAAAGTAACAAAATATCATAGTCAGAAAGTACAATATCTTAAAAACAAAGTAAATTTTTTTTAGGTTTAATGGAAGAAAACAATTGGTTGTGTACATATAATTTGTGTTGTCCAGGTATTACTTCAATACTACAATTTTTTTTGGTTGATGTTGCCTGGGAATTGTATGGTGATGACGTAAGGAATAGGAGTAGAAGTATAATTACTACAATGCAACTGAACCTCATGAGCTTTATCTCCTTTATTGTTACCAAAATCCATTGGCATATCTCCTGGAGTAATATCCAAATTGATTTTCTGCGTACAAAAGGAGAAGTAACCACTGTTCTTGAACAACATATTGAAGATATAGAACTATATAATAGATAAGAAAAATTAAAATTAAAATATCTAGAGATGCACCCATATTTGTTTTGGTAGGGGTATCATGAACAACATATTAAAGATATAGAACTGTATAATAGATAAGAAAAATGAAAAGTTGAAAATATAGACATACACCCATATCTGTTTTGGCAGAGGCATCAGTAACAAAAGTAGAAAGACAACCACCCACATCTATTTTGCTTGCCTGCTCTGACCAAATTCAAAGTTATTCTCCTTTTTCTGCAACTTGCTCATGATAACGAATGATATGAAATACAATATCTGGCCTTTTAGTAGATGGAAAGGATGTTACGTTGTCTTAATTATTCAAAATAAATGTGATAAAAAAATATTATAATACATGTGTTTCACTATTCTACTACATGCGAATATGGCAACACCCATTACTTCTGGGCAGCACCCAGAATTACTAACTTTTATAGCAAACGGCCAGCTGGACACATTGTAGAGGTTATTTTTGATTGGAAGGTTTATCCCAGAATGACAATCATTGTTCAATATTATGTTAAATGTGAAAACTAACTAGCACTGAGTTTGGAAGAATAAGAGGGTTTCTCCTCCATCCAATTTATAAAAAGCTTGTTAGTTGCTGCCGGGGAATGGAAACTTAAACGGTGATTAACCTCTTCGTAGCCAACCAATCTAAATCGTACCAATTTCTTTGGATAGGTTTATTTTCAACTAGTTCATGAGTAAGTTGCAAGTTTTTTAACGAAAATGTTCAATAATGTTTTTTGTGCTCTCTAGTTGGTGCTCTGCTTATTGTCAGAGTCTTTGCGGTCATTCCTAGGCAAGAGAGCATATAAAAACCAAAACCTATTGCACAGAGGCCCCTGCAGATTGTTAAAAGGATAGAAATGGTATGTATCTTAGGCATGATATCAAATAACTCACAGGTTTTGGCATCTTTTCACCTCCGTGTGTTAAAAACAATTGGTAGCCTGGGGTTATAGAAGAAACCACGTGCTTCTCTGTGCTTCCTCTTTCTGCATACATGCTACACGCGGAGCAACCTTCTGCATACATGCTACATGTGGAGTAATCTAGGAGGTGGCATTTTCATGGTGATAGTGGGCAGAGGTAATGAAATTAAACAGAAAAATAAAATATTCATGCTGCTGCACAATAACCAAATTCTTCATTCATATTGCTTGCATAAAAATTATTTACATGAGTTCTTTATATAGCGGACTTTAGATACATTTAGAAAAATCTAGAATATAGGCCGACATATTATATTTTTATTACTTTACCTTGGCCGACATAAAATAAGTTTCTATAATTTACCTAACCCTAGACTTCTAGAATTTATCCAACCCTAGCCGACATAAAAATAAAAATAAAAAACTTAACCTACAACTCGTAGAAATTACCAGGATATTCTAACACTCCCCCCTAATTTCTACCACAAACTATATCAATATTTACAATGCCCAAAAATCCTCTTAAAAATTCAAATTGTTCTTGTGCTAAAGCCTTTGTAAATATGTCTGTAAATTGTTCTTTAGATCTGCAATGTTGTAGATTGATTTCTCCAATGTTCACTAATTCCCGAATAAAGTGATATCTAGTATCAATGTGTTTTGTCCTCTTGTGAAAAACATGATTCCTTGATAGTGCAATGGTGGACTTGTTGTCACAATAGATTATAGTTGGCTCCTTTTGTTCATGCAGTAGATCCTTCATAGTTCCTGCAATGTACCTCAATAATCTTTTTCCTGCTTGCTAATGTGAGTTCTTTGGTGAATCCATTAATGAAGAAATCAAACTAACTCCATACATTATATCTGGTCTAGTTGTTGTGAGATACATCAAACTACCAACCAATTTTCTAAATATAGTTGAATCAAAATCAATCTCATCATCTTCTCTACTTAGTTTTGTGCCTATTGCCACAAGTGTAGAAACTGTACTACAATTTATCATTCTAAACCTTCTCAAAACATTTTTTGCATATTTATTTTGACAAATGAAAATGCCCTTATCATTTTTTGTGACTTCAATGCCAACAAAATATCTCATCGTCCCAAATCGTTCATATCAAATTCCTTCTTCATTGCTGATTTAAACATGTCAATAGAAAGATTACCTATAAAAATCAAATCATCAACATAAAAGCAAACAATTAAAATCTGACCTTGCTCATTGACTTTGGTGTATAGAGTAGGCTCACTAGTACTTCATTTGAATCCATTGCTTATCATGTATGAATCTATCCTGCTGCACCATGCTCTTGGAGCCTGCTTCAATCCATAAAGTGTCTTTTTTAACTTGTAAAATTTGTCTTCATAACCTTTTATTTCATATCCTAGTGGCTGCTGCACATAAACCTCTTCTTCTAAATATCCATTCAAGAAAGTTGATTTAACATCCATTTGATAAACCTTCTAATCATTTTGAGTTGCAATAGCTAGTACCATTCTAACAGGTCTTGCTACAGGTGCAAAATTTTAATTATAATCAACTCCATATTCTTGAGAAAATCCTTTAGCTACTATTCTTGCCTTATATTTTTCAACTTCTCCATTTGCATTATACTTAGTTTTATAAACCCATTTTACACCAATGCAATCTTTTTCCTTAGGAAAATCAACTAAATCCCATGTATCATTCTTCTCAATGGATTCCATTTCATCATTCATTGCATTAATCCAATGTTCTTCCTTAATTGCATATTCAAAATAAATAGGATCTTGAGCAAATAAAGCAAAGTTTGATTGAAAATTTATCCTATCTCCTTGATCATAAATTTCTTGCAAACTTTTAGTTTTCTTGCTTTTAAGCTTTGATCTTAATGATGCAAGTGTAGGATTTGATTCATCACTTACTTGTGGACTTGATGATTCTCCTTGCTCAACTTCCCCTTGTGTGTTATCTCCTTGTGGACTTCTTGATGGAGTTCCTCCTTGTTCATTTGATTGATCTCCTTGGTTTTCTTGATCTTTTTCTTCTTGTTCATTATATGGAAATGTTGCAACACCTGTAATTGTTTTGTCTATGTTTCCATCCCAAGATTCTTCCTCTTTGTACAAAACATCTCTACTTACAATTATTTTCTTGGTTATAGGATTAAACAATTTATAGGCCTTAGATTGTTCATCATAACCAATACAAATGCATTTTTCACTTTTATCATCCAACATACTTCTTGTTTCCTTGGGCACATGTGCAAATGAAATAAAACCAAATATTATGAAATGAGAAACACTATGATGCTTACCACTCCATGCTTCTTGTGGAATCTTGTCCCTTACGATATTTGTTGGACTCCTATTCAGAATGTAAACTGTGCAAGCTACTTCTTCATCCCAATACTCATTAGGTAGATTCTTTCCTTTCAACATGCTCCTTGCCATTTCCATTATTGTTCGATTGTTTCTTTCTGCAACACCATTTTGCTGAGGTGTGTAACTTGTAGTAAACTACTTCTTTGTTCCATGATACCTGTAATAGTCCAAAAACTCATTTGACTTGTATTCTCCTCCTCTATATGATCTTAATACCTTAATGGGTAGGCCACTTTGTTTCTCAACCAATGTTTTGAATTCCTTTAACTTTCCAAATGCCTCAGATTTATATTTCAGAAAATAAACCCATGTTTTCCTACTAAAATCATCAATGAATGTTAAAAAATAAATGCTCCCCCCTAATGATGGTGTTTGCATTGGACCACATAAATCATTATGCACAATTTCTAAAGGTGACCATGCTCTATATGACATTCCCTTTGGAAAACTTGCTCTATGATGCTTAGCCAAAATACAACTTTCACATGAACTTAATGGTGCTTCAATAGGGGGTAAGCCTCTTACCATTTCTTTCCTTTTTAATAAACACAATCCTTTGAAGTTTAGATGACCATACCTCAAGTGCCATATCCATGCTTGATCTTGACTTGATGCCTTGAAACTTGCTTCAATCTTCTCCATTAATTCATTCTTCATTTGAAGTGGGAACATTCTATTATTTGTCATTTCAACCTTTGCAATCACCTTATTACTAGGAGGAATATCAAATATAGTGCACACATTATTTTCAAAAACAACTCTATAACCCTTTTGAGAAAGTTGTCCTGCACTTATGAGATTATGCTTCAAACTAGGTACAAAATAAACATCAGGAATGGACTTCTTACCAAGCTTTGTCATCACATTAATTGCACCTTTACCCATGACTTCAACTATATTATCATTGCCCAATTTAATTTCCAATTTCACTAAAGTATCCAAACTTTCAAACAAGTATTTATTTCCTGTCATATGATTACTGCAACCACTATCTAGAAACCAAATGTTACTTGAACTTTCTTGAGCTACATGACAACTAATGAACAATGTCTCAAAATTACTCTAAAAAAATTTTACAGTTTGCTTTCCCATATCAGCTTGCTTCTTTCGACATTCATTTGCAATATGACCATACTTCTTGCAATAGTAACATTGAACATTCTATTTGTCATACCTTTGTGATGCTTGATTGTTATTGCGTCCCCTTGAATTGAAACTTTGATTTCTCCATCCTCCTAGATTTGGACTCTTCCTTTCTTCTCTTTGAAAATTGCTTCTTCCTCTTCCTCTTCCTCTGCCTTTGCTAAATGTCATTTGTGCTTTGAATGCACTCTCTAATGAGGTATTATTATTCCTATTCAATCTCAACTCATAATTTTTCAAAGTACCAAACAACTCATCCATTGAATATGTTGACAAATCCTTAGTTTCCTCAATTGGCACAACAATAGTATCAAATTTAGTAGGCAGACTTCTTAAGATCTTTTCTACAACCTTTTGATTTGTTAGTTCATCACCATTCATCCTTATTTGATTAACCAAATTTGTAACATGATTTTCAATTTGATCTACTTAATCAGAATCACTCATTTGCAAGTTTTCAAATTCTTTCCTAAGTGCTTGCAATTTTGCAAGTTTTACCTTACTTGTACCTTGATTTGTTGTTTCCAGAATATCCCATACTTGTTTGGCTGTAGTGGCTAGCTTAATCCTTCGAATGACTGAATCATCCAATCCTTTTCCAATTATCTGCAAAGCCCTTTTATTCTTTTTCCTATTTTCACTCAGCTTATTTTTTGCATTAGTTCTCAAAGTAGACTCATCTTGTGGTTCTGTATAACCATTTTCAACTATTTTTCATAAATCTTCCAAATTAAATATTAATTTCATTCTGTATGACCAAGTATCATAATTTTTACCAGAAAATATTGGAATTTGAGTTTGCACACTACTTGATGCCATATTTTAAAATAATATATGTAAACCCTAAATTTCTTTTTCTAAATAATCTTCTATCAATATAAAAATACAATATATAATAAAACTACAGCTTACTCAATTGACTGACTAATCAACAACCTTCTGCTCACCAAAAATAAACATGCAACTTCAGCAATCCTCAAATCTGCTCTTCTTCTGCTAACATTTTGCTTCTTAACTTGGCTCTGATACCACTCTGATAGTGGGCAGAGGCAAAGAGAATAGACAAAAAAATAAAATATTCATGATGTTGCACAATAACCAAATTCTTCATTCATATTGCTTGCATAAAAATTATTTACATGAGTTGTTTATATAGCGGACTTTAGATACATTTAGAAAAATCTAGAATATAGGCCGACATATAATATTTTTTATTATTTTACCTTGGCTGACATAAAATAAGTTTCTAGAATTTACCTAACCCTAGACTTCTAGAATTTATCCAACCCTAACCAACATAAAAAGAAAAATAAAAAACTGAACCTACAACTGGTAGAAATTACAAGAATATTCTAACACATAGTTGCCCTCAGAACACAACTTTGGAGTTGAAAAAGCAAATGATTTATGCGGTTGTGATTTACAGTAGATCAAATGTGTTTGATGAAATTTCTCGAGCCTCTAAGCTTTGAGGGATGTCCATAGCCTATTCCAAAGCTCTCATTTTGGTGCATGTAGGGAGGATGCCATCAAAGGTTGTGGAGTCTTGTTTTTACAACTGTCGATTGGCTTTGCTTGGAAGTTTCAACAAATCAATTTTGTGCATATCCTACAATCATGGTACTCCATGAGAACACATTGATGCAGTGAGGGATGTCCATACCTTCACCTATTTTCTGACCTATTGACAACACAACACAATTTGTTCAAAATCTTGAGGGAATTCACTTGCCATGGTTTCAATGATTTTCTTTTTTCAATTTGTATGCACCTGGATCACTTTTGCATAGGAGAAGACTTAGTCATCACAGCCATGGGAATCAACAGTAAGTAGGATTTTAGGTCCTTCCCATGTCATTCCTTTGCACTCTTTACATTCTTCTTCCAATTTGGCGGGATAGGGGGTGTCAAGAAATTCAGATTAAAAATGATACGCTTGTTGTTTTTGTTTGAAATTATGTAATCCGTACGATGGTTTGCTCGCTGGAAATAAACATAAAATCTCTTGGCTTACTCTGTCCATTTAATCATGGAATTTTCAGTTAGTGTAACAAGGCTTTGGATTTCAGGTTTGTCTTTTTGTAATTGTTAGATAAAATTTTAATTCTAGAAAACTCCTGGCAGAAAAATGCCCAGTAACCTTCAATAAATTCAAACATTACTACCACCACTGTTGTTTCTAATTTGCATGCGAGGGTTAAAATCATGCGTTGTGTCAAAATTAATCTTGCTTCAAATGAGGCATCTACTTCCTTATCTAGTAAACCAAAGGATTTGTTCTATCTTTTAATAGAAATAATGGAAATTTGATATAGCTATTGGAAAGTAGTTGATTGCAAGCTTGAGCACAGTTGTCAACAGGGCAATGCTTTATGGAGAGATTGAGAGACTTTCATACTGTCAATGACAACTCCTGACTCAATTGATTGACAGGCGACTAAGTTGTTCCAAGCGATGATCCTGGGGTCTGGCATCTAAGATGATTGGAAATCAGGTCCAGTGAATCTGCTTGAGGGGCATGTTTTGCTTATTGGCTCTTTTTTCTTCTAGTGGAGTTTGCTCTTGTTGCTTTTATTTGGCCTTGAGTTGAAATATACTTAACTCTTCTTCCATATTTGTTCTTCAAGTAGTGAGAATCTTCATCTTTTAGTGGTGATGTTTCCTCTAATATAAACCAATCCTTGCATCACCAGCTCAATTATATATATTTTTGGTATTGTAACAAGTTGTTTGGGTGATGCTTGATCTACTGGAGAGTCACTAGTGTGACTCAAACCATGACCAGTGATATCTAGGCCACTAGTGTCCAACACTAAATGACAACCCTTAGGCAGTTGTATTATGTTTATTAAATGCAGTTTCATCTCATTAATTCTTATTTACTTGACTTTTTTGCTTATCACTGTCTTTCCATATGCGTCCTTGTGACTGGCCTCTTTATATTTTCTTGCTTTCATGTTTGTAGAATAAGGGAACACCTAAAAAAAATTAATTGTTTTTTAGGCTTATAGTTTGTCCAGATTATAAAGGCTAAAGCAAATAAAGTAGCATGATTAAAAGGTAAAGCACTTTAAAAGGAGAAGTTTTAGCTTTTCTTGATAGTTAATTTCAGTCTTTTTCTCTGTAACAAGCTTCTATGGAGGAAAGAAAAACCCCCGAGTCATGCAAAATATAAACATTTTTTGTTGGATGGGAAGTAATTGGCACACTAGTTCCTTCATGCTGATTATATATCTAAGTGTTTTGGTTTATTTTTTCAGTTTACATGTTTTGACTCTCATTCTTACTAAATTTTTTTTTTTGTCTTTTTAATGTTTGAAAAAGACTTTTTTGTTTATCAAACATCAACATAAGCTTTTAAAAAATCTTGTAGTTCATGGTTTACCCTTTCTTTTCTATCATCATTATGCTAAGGGCTTCAAAGTTTCACTTTACAATCAACTAAATTCTCAACTATGTAGGTAGACAATTTCTTCCACAAATTTAGTCTCATCTTATAATCTTCATGTGAGCTTATTATCTCCATCTATCATGAAACTGACATTTATGACTTGCAAATATATATAAACAAAGTTCAGACTCTATATTTATGCGTGTCTTTTGAGGATTATGAGTCCAAACAACATAGGCGTCCATTACTATTGTATGCTCACCAAAAATTTGTTGATGTATAACATTTATAAACCTTATTATGTTCAGTTTGCTTTAGTTTAGCTAGGTAGTTTAAGTTAGATTATTTGATTTTGTTATTATCAGATATAGTCAACATTCACTAGGATATCATACTACTTGGCCTAGTAGAAAACATCCCTGCAACACTATCTTAAAAGGTAGAATCATTTTAATATTTAGAAGCATAGTGTTATTCGTGCAATTATCTTGATGTCATAATGTCAAACTAGTAAGAGTTTATTGTGGGTGGGTCTTATATGTCCATGAGGTCTTTGGTTGAATTCAATGATGGAATTCAACAATATCCAATTTATTTAGTATTCTTTTGATATTACTTTGTTGGCATTGTACTAGTTGAAAGCTGTTGTAATGATATTATGGTCTCATACATTATTGCATTGCTTGAATGCCTTTTGCACATGTGTGAAGATTGATTATTATCTCCTTTGTGTTTGCAACTTGTAATTTTCCTTCACTCATATTTTTGGGGCATGTTGACATTTTTTTTATATCGTTGGCTCAAAAGGATATCCCATTTATTGATTTTATTTGAAAGACACCCCTAGATAGCATGTAGAATGCCTTTGGCCAAAGGGCCTAGCCATGTCATTTTATTTTTTTGGGATAAATAACTTAAACTTGCTATGTTTCTTGCACTACTTTCAATGAAAACATGAAAACAACTTAGAAAAAGGTGTCTTACTCAGTCTGGATGGGGATATATCACAGTGCAATTGGAGAACATGTTTTTGACATAAACCCAACTCTTTGTTTCTCCATATCTTAAACATGAAAATTATGTTGCTGATAGTTCTCAAGAACAACAGCCGGTCCATATACTTCATCTCCATTGCTTAAAATGATCAGAAAACTTACTAAAGCAGAAGCAGTAGCAATAGCAACGACATCTGTATGCAGTATCAACTACAATAAATTGATTAGGTTGATATGTGCTTCATGTGTATGCATTTATTTAATGTTACTCTAATTAGGAAAGAGTATTTAGAAGAATGATTGACCAATTGTCACGTTGTTTTTGTTTCTTTGTATTTTTTTTAGTTTTAAAGTATATTAAAACTGTATTACTGTGTATGGTTCTTGGTTGTAGTGTTAGTTTTCAAATTTTTTTAGCTCTAATGCTAATAGCTGGTAGGTGATAGATTTAGTATGTAGCTTTGTTTTTACTTGCTTTGTTTTCATTCAACCTAATCACTATCCTAAAATCTCTTTTAAATAGAGGTTATTGTAATTGAAATTTACACAATTGAATACAATACACTTAATTATTTTTTCAGTCTGTTGTTCTCTTAGTCTTTGAGCAGAATTGTTAAGTTTTTGTCCATTGATATTATTTTAGTTTATTTCTTAGTTTAGTATAAGTGCTTTAAAATTTAGTCTTTCATATTTCTCATTTGCAAGTTACAAAACATCAGCCATGGTACTTTGAAATCAAAATGGTAAACATACTTCATAGTATGGCTTATCCTAGATTAGTAAGACTATTAAAGAGCTTAGTAAGAGCACTTCTCCTTCACATTGTGTTCTCCTGGCCCAAGTTTTGTAGGGAATTTTAGGTTTCCTAGTTTAAAGTTGTTCTTGCACTTCTCCTTGCATTGTGTTAGAGATTTTCTGGGTACCCTTTATATTAAGAATATTTTGGCCTTTGTTTGTGGAAGGAAAAAGTTCAAAAATTTTAGGCCTTTGAGACATTTCTCTCATTTTTCAGGTTTAAATTTATTCCCTTTCGTAAATATTTGCTCTCTAAGTATTTGTCAAATCTTAATTTTTCAAGTTTCAGACATTTTTTCTTTTCTTTCTATTTTAATGTAATAGTCTCTTTTATTTCATCTTGAAATATTTGTTACTTGATTTTGCATTTTTTTTAAACATTTTGTAAAAAAAAGAGAATTGGCTTGATTTATTTTGGTATAAAATTTCTGATAATTTTTTGTTGCGTAGCTTGCATTTTGTAATAGCATAATTTGTAGCTTTAGCTTTCCATATTCATTTTGAAATGCAGGTATGCAAGTCTCTATTTCTAAGATCTACTCTTTAGTTAACAACAATAAGGTAATGTCTTTTCTACAATGATAACATCTCTTTCTTTTAAGATTTATGATCTTTATTTACTCAAAATTTCCTTTGTTTTGTTGTAGCTAATTTGCATTACTCTTTGTTCTTTTTTGTGTGAGTTTGAAACATGTCATGTTTTCTTTACTACTACCTTTCATCACTGTCCAACTTGTAGATAAACACATGGGGATTCTATCAGCGCACCCCTTGAATCTCTAATAGATGCAAGTGCTAGTTTTAGCCTTTTTTGTGTAATTTTGAATCATAATGATTCTAGCCTGTTTCTTTAAAATGTTTTTTGGGATAATTTCTTTTTTCTCCTAGAAGATATGTACTTGCTATTAGATTAGTGTCATCTTGTTGTAGGACTGGAATTTTCTCAGTAAGGTTAACCGTGTATTTGGAATTGGGCTTGCCCAATAAGAAAATTAGGTAACAGTAAAAATTAAACAGTTTCTAATGTTACAATTTTTACTCTTTGCTATACCCGGCTGATTAAAATTTTGTTTAGGATAACTGTGGACTGTACTCTAGCATTCCCTTCCATCTCAAAATAGAAAGAAAATTTTAGCATCAATCCAATGGATCATGCACATTGGAAGTAAAGTGTAAATACCCGCCTGATTGAATTTCTTCCACTTTTGGTGTGTAAGTTTGATCTTGCAATACCTTTTCGAGGAAACCAGTAGAATCAACTATTTGGTGAATTATTACAATGTTTTAGACTAAGGATGAAGATTAACATTAAAATTAATTATGAAAGGAACACACTATCATGGACCATTCATTAAGATAAATTCCAAGCCATATGATCAATTTACACCATTATGTGTGGTGTATAGATATAACAGGGTAGTAAATTTAATGATTAAAATTTCATTTAGCCTAAGTTAAGATGTTTATAGTCATCTCTTTGCCCTGATTTTAATTTGGATTCTCGATAAATGGTTGGTAGGAGCAATTGGAAATACATGGTACAAATTTTAATTTATATCAAGTCATTTCATAATCCTTGATGCCAAAGATGTACTCATTAATCACCAGGGGACCCAACTTTATTAAAATTCTCCTTCCAGGTGACATTACACTAATATTACATGAATGGATGTACCCTAGACATTGAAGTTGAAAAACAACGGCGAATCAAGTGTTTAGGGGCTGCAATAGAGAGGAGTATCGTAGGTGAGTCTCAAATTCAATATTTTTTCTTTTATTATACCCAACTTGTTTTACCTGTTTTATGTTTCTTATATTTTTTCTAGCGACCACTTTCTTTCTTTGCATCAAAATAAACATCTTTTAGCACGAGCTACACCTTGAACTCTATAATGGTGACAGGTTTGGCCTGCTTTTAGCTATCACCCACATTTTTTGGGAGAATAGTTTATCTGTTACAAGGGCTGATGTTAAAACATGAGGGGATAAAGTAGAGAATGATTTCCATGTCACATATGCCTCAAAAAATCCTGTAGACATGAGGATTGCCAAAGCCAAGAGAAAAGAGATTGGCGATACATTTCTACAAGTGAAAATGTGCCTAACAGGGTGAACGATATACAAATGTTTGTTTATTATTGTAATTATTAGAGATATGCAAGATTCTTTGGGATGAATTTCCAGTCCATTTAACAGATCTTCACTTTAGCAAAGGTGTTAATTCATATTGATGTAGAGAATACCCAAACCCATGAAAATAATTTTGTTAGCTTATCCATCTCACTCTTTTTGAAAATCCTTTTGCAAACAACTATAAATTTCAGGATTATATAACATGCAATAAATTATTAAATATAATGTTAAAAAAAGGGAAAACCATACCTATATGAAGATGACAGAGGAATTGATAGCTGAAAGGTTACTATTCAAGCAGAGACTCTATAGAGTAGAGACCATATAGTAAAAAGTTTGAAACGCCAATTGATTTTATGTGCAGGTGGTTCTTTCAATCACTCAGCAGTTGGGAGAAGTTGTACCATTTGTTTTTTCCCAGGTAAGCAATGTAACTCCTATTGTGTTGTCTTGTTTAACATGCTGCATATGACTGATAATGTTGTTGAGAAAGATGAATCTATAACTTTTATAGTTTTCTAAATCAAATTACTTAAAACTTGAAAAGTATGCCCATTTCTAAGGTGACATTTATTTAACATATGCATTTACTCTCTTATAGTTACTAACCTAATTAAAGGAATAGCATTGCATTGGTTCTGCATTTGTTATTGTCATGTAATCAATGTAAATTAGAATTTTGAAAATATTTGTCAAAAAATTATTTCCTTTTGCTGATTTCTCATATATTTTCAAAATATTATTTCTTTTTGTTGATTTCTCATGAATCTTTGATTGGAAGGTGGTAGAACATGCACCTATTTGCTTCATATGGATTGAATTAACTTCTTTTGGTAGAAATAAGCCTTAGGGTGTTTCTTAGATCATAGATGTATTGTGCCAAAGAGCTCTAAGTTCTGAGTTGCCTTAAGTTACTTGACTCTAAATGGTAGAGTAGTGCAACAACTATAAGATAATGCTACTGCATTTCGTACCTGCGGCCTTTGGTAGAGACTCTAGGTGCAGCATAGTCTTTAGTATTATCTTATTTTTCTAATTAGATGGTTATGTAATTAAATTTTTCTATTACTCAATTAAAATAGAAAATAAAAAATTTAGAAAAAAATTCACAAAAGTTCCGAAGGAATTTGATATTCCTTGAATATGAAGTGGTTTCACTATCATTTAAAAAGAACTCCATTAACAAGGGAATAGATTTGGGAAACTTTACTTAGTCATAAACATCATTAACCTCAATACTGTACATACAAACAAAGTTAATTAAACATTATATAGAAAGTTGAATCAAACATAAATTGAGATTGGATTAGAGAAAAAATTCCATTTTAGTTTGTATAGAGTGTCTTAGCCAGACTTGTGGTACAAACTTTGTATTTATACACTTCTCTTTCAATCCAATAGCCCTTTTGTTGTTGCCCTTAACAAATTAGGAAACAATAGTACATAAGATGAGATTCTACCATCTATAGAGAATGACATTCCATCCAATTAAGATAAAAATGCAATGAAAGATAAAACAAGGTGAATCATCCATTCCCTGTAGACCTCAACCACATAACTTGGGTGCCTAAGAATTCAACACAAAGTGTGACCGCCACTCCTACTGGACTGAAAGTTGGTGTGGCTCACACTTATTTCCATTGGAAAAATTAGTGGAGAGTTGGTTGTTATCAAGACTTCCAACTCTTTTCATTTGGTTTTAATTGAAAAACTCGCAAATTGGTAATCGAAGTATCCAACTAATTGAAACCCCAGAGCACACACAAGTAGGGCATTTCTTTAAAGCCAAATACCTCCTCGTCATTAGGCCTTACATACATACCATGGTATTTTGCATCCTCATACTTTTTCAGAATTAAACATAACTAGCACATGTTTTAGGTGTAAAATATGTAAAATCTCTCATCACAACTTAAAAACTTCCTCAAGCTACTGCTCCAATGCAAACACAAACATTGTTTGAGATCTACAAAATGAAGAACAATGCAGAGATACTGTCATACAAGAGTAGAATTGCTTTGTATTTCTAATCAATACTTATATAAACAGAAAATAAAATTGCTTTACCTGACATGACTGACTGAAAACTATTTGACTGACTGAATACTATTAAGAAGCACAGTCAACCACAATAAAATGGACATTTGTGAAGGCCAGAGAAAATTCCTTGCAAAAACAATCAAAAAAATACAAGAAATGTAAACAAGTTGCAAGCCAACAAATAAGACCAAAACCGTTCTTACACATTTTGGCAGGAACTTCGCTGCTTTGTAGCTCTTGTTTAAATTGTTTTATTAGTTTATCTAATTTTTATGGGATTATTTTTTTTCTATTAAAATTGAGAATATAATTTGTAAATTTTGAGAAAGGTTATCTTTTTGTTTTGTATTTCATCTTAGAAAGGATTTTGCTTCACAATGTTAATTGTGATATAAATGTTATGAAGACATATATTATTTAGTATGAGTCAATTTTAGTACAATTCTAATAGAAGATTGTGTTTTGAATATTTAACATTGTTTTTATTGTTTTTATTTTCAACATGTTTAATATAAATCTTATATGCTTAATTTTTTTTTATAGAAAATCAAGTTATATAATAGAATTAAAAAAAGATTAAGATAACCAAAATTTATATTGTAATTGTGAAATTTGTATATTTGAATTATTACTTATTTAGTTTTATATCTATTTTGAGGGAATATCTTGATTTGTACATTGATAAATGACACAATTTTGTATGAAGTTGGGTTCATTCCAATAACCTTTAATTATCTTTATACACATACATTCATACAAAGCCAAGCCTACTTTATCCTTAAATGCATGCAATTCAACACATTTACCTAGACCACATATTTATTATACCCATTGATACATGTCCCAAAATGAACATTATACACCTAGATCTAACCATTTGTACACCCAATGGCATTTCCCTATATTTGGGATTAACTTCATATTTATGAACTTGATCATTGTCTTATCAAAATTGAAATTCAAAATTTGTATGACTACCACCCACTATTTTCTTGCCCTACGTTGACTAAGTACATGTTTGTGTGATTTGATGTGCTGATTAGATTAATATGGGAAGGGCTTGCACCCTTTTACAAAACAACCATCGAGGAAAAATGAGAGGCACACGAGAAGTGAAATGGCCAAAAAGAAAAAACTATAGAAACAACACTAAACGACAGACAAAAACAACAAACAAAGCAAAACTAGTAGAGGACCAAAATAGTCACTAGTCTTCCAAAAGCCTGAGACCACTAGTTTCCTACCACTTCTTGGCTAGGAAGTGGAGCTTCTCCTTGAATGATAAGAGGCCCTTCTGGATAGCCTAGGTCTTCATGGTAGTGTCATGAACCACACTATCCACTACATTTCCTTTCTTCTACTCGTGGCTATCATCAAGATCATCCTCTACCACCCTTTTACCATGATTGTTCTTGATTTCTTGTTGAAAAACCTGAATAGTTAGAGCAGTATTCTTCACAGTCTCCTTGCTATAATCGATAATTTCTTGGATACACTACATGCCTTTGTCCTGGTTGATGTGAATAGTATCAATCTCCTCCTTCAAATTCAATTTCTCCTCCTTTGTTCCCGTAAGATCCATGAGCTCATCCTCCTCCTTGACCCAATTGGCCTAGCGATCAAATGACATAGCAAGGGAGGAAATCATATCCCAATGACCTCTATCCTCAACCTCACCTAGCCATGGAGCCTGCTGGTCAAGCACCTTGTTTTCCAACACCTAGATTTTTTTCTTTTTCATTAATAAGCTAACCCAAAAGCCACTTGAGGATGCCATTTTGGATGTTGACAATCATCAAAATCTCATTTATCTTATTTTGGAGGGGATCATAGGAAGCACAATTAACATTTCCCACACTAGAATCAACAAATGTCCCATCCAAATTGATGCAAAGTTTAGGAAAATTTTGGGGACTAGGAGGGTTAAATCCAAGAGGGGTGTTGGGGATATCAAACACCTTAGTGTGAATAGGGGAGTATGTTGCTAGGGGTAGGGTTCCAAGACTTGTCATCCGATTTATCCAATTTACTAGTGTTAGAGGTGGAAATAGGGGTAGCCGCAAGGAAGGGTGCACTTTTGATGGGGTTGGGAGGGGTTTCATCATTTGTAGGGTTTTTTCCCCGGGCCCGGGTGGAATGACGAGTAGTGGACAAGGTTTCATCTAGGGTGACAGTGGAACTAGGGACCTTAAGGGGCTTGGTGGGGTTATGAATAACCAAAGTGTTTCTTCTGATGATGGTCGGGGAGGGTAACAAAGCAACCTAGTGTTGACAAAGGTGGAGGATTAAACCCTAGTGGATGGGGAAATGTTTACCCTTACCAGGGTGAAGCCATAATAGTGGTTTACAATTCAAGTGAGGAAGGAAAAATCACAAAAAATAACCCCAAAGCAAAAAAGTGATTTTAGGGGTTCGTACAAACCTACTGGTTCGAGTGAGCCCATTAGTGGTTTTCTCAAACTAGGGTTCGACCGAACCCCTTTGAATTTTGACTACCAAAAAACCACAAAAAATATATAGCAAAGGGGTTTGACCAAAACCCTTTGAAGGGGTTTGCTTGAACCAGGGTTCACTCGAACCCTAGTTTGAGCGAACCTCTAGGTGTTTGGTTGAACCCCTAGGGGTTCGTATGAACCCCCCTCATCCCCTATGAGACCCAAAAAAAACCTAAATTTTTGCACTTTAGAGCTTGGGTTGAGGATGAAAATGGAGGAATATTCACAAACCCAACTGGAATCAAGTATTCCTTGGAATGAGCTATCCAAAAAATATAATTTTATGGTGTGGGATCATCATGGAAAAAACAGGCCCTTAAGTGGCAAAAAAATCAGAAAAAATAGAGTTAGGAAACTTGATATAAAAATTTGAATAAGTTATCTATATTATTTAAAAATATGTAAGAATAGAATCTTTAGAATATTGAATGTAGTTTCTAAATTAGTAGGTTTGTTTAAAAAAAAAAGAAATCTATTTGGTGAAAATTTGAAATTTCAAAGTGCTTGGGAAAAAAGGGGTAAAAACTTTATTGAATATCAGAAAGCAACATTACAAAGGAAGAAAAGGACCAAGGTCCCAAAGAAAAAACAAGAGAAACGAACCAAACAGAGAAAAAACAACCAACACCATTATCTGTCGCCATTCCCAGCCCTATCCTCGCCAAGAATATTCGTTAAATCACAACGGAGCTCCTGAGGAACCAACTCCCACTCCTCAATTCTCCATCCCTCATCATGCTCAGAAGCCCATTTCGCTAAACAATCTGCTGCCCTATTCCACTCCCTTGGAATATGGACAAAAGTCACCATTTCCATCAAAGAACTAACCCGCAGAATTTGTTGCACAATCCCAGCCAACTGCCAACTGACATCCGTCACTTTCTGCCCAATAAGCAAATTGATCAAAATCTGGGAATTAGATTCACAAACAATCCTTCTCCACCCCAAAGCATGAGCCCTCTCAAGAGCGTCAAGAATGTCTGTTTGACCACCCTAACCACAATAAAATGATAATATTTTTTAATAAGATTTTAGATATAAGTAGAGGACTCACGACCTGATGTGATGCATAATCTTTTGTAATTTTTTTTCTTAGTAAATAATTAATTATGAATTTTTATTACAAATTTTAAAAAATATTAAAAACTCGTATATCTGACCACCTTAACTTGGTGAAAACTTCATGAAATTCAATTTTTTTTTTAATCCTATAGTATGTGAAGCATAGAATGTGACACATGTTTTGGATACAAGAAATGCGATACCATTTGAAAGCTATAGATGATTTTCAATCAGTCTATCAATCATAACTTTAGTCATAATTTGAATAGAAAATGAATAATAATTACTTATTAAATTCAAAATAAAGCATAATTTATATTGGTGGAAAGCTGAGAATCTCTTTTAAAAACCTTTTTCATTTCATCAATTTTGGGTAAAAAAAACTCGTCAGCCACATACCCATCATATTGCCACTTTTTGGCCCATCATGATCCTGTACATACCCTTTAATATGTTTTGGTTTTAATATGTATTTTTTATTTTCGCTTTTATTAAACATAGGTTTTTCATCAAATGAAGGTATTTGTTCACATGGAAAAATAAAGGCATTATCAATTTTATTTTTTTTGGAAAAATATGAGTGCACCGTGACATTGAAGTCCTTGATCTCAACAATTTTTTTTTTATAATTAAAAAGTTACGCGCTATACGGTCGCGCTATGTCTGAATTGTAATTGGTTTGATTTTGAATCTTGATTAAGAAAAAAATATTCAATAAAAAACTATCTAACCAAGTGGAAGCACTAGATGTCGGAGTTACAAATCTAAATTCGAAAGAATTAGAATTTTATCCTTCATGGAAAAAAAGTTGTGTTACATGGTGTGCGTCACTTTTTAAAAATGTTTTTTTTTTTAAAACATCCAATTTTTGTGGGAGATGGAAAAAGAAGTACAATCTTATTCCAAAATTTTTGAAAAAACTATTTTTGGAATTTGCATACAAAATGTGATGAGACTCTAGTTTGAGACTATTGTGGGATCACCCACCATGGACATTCTTAATAGACTATTCAAGCGAAGAAAAATGATAGAAATTTTCATTTTGGAATTATAGTAGAAATGGTTGAGCATGGGAAAAAGATGGGCATGAAAATGATGGAAACGACCCTCAAGAATAACATACCTCATCAACACCTTAGCTATTTTTCTTCAAACCTCAGGCAGGTCTTCCCTATTGTATCCATTTTGAAGTCTTCTAACCTTTTCCCCATCTTTCAAGAATCTCTCCATATCTTTCTATTAGTTCCCTTTAGGCTTGCAAGGGATGCAAGCACTATTAGACAAAAGTCCCATCATCACAGTGAAGGAGCACCCGCCAATGATGACGGTGTCATCCTTCTAGGAGTTAGCGAACTCCATAGACAACTTGGGGTCTTGCCTCTTCATGCCCTCCATGAACGAGGCTAGCTTACCACATTGGATACTAGGCCACACCTCCTTATCCTATTTCCACATCTCACAACTAGCGGGTTCATCCTATACTAGCTCACAACACATGTAGAAATTCATATACAACCAGACAATAGAAAAAATTATGTAGAAATGATGAAAATAGTGTTGATGATTGTAGCTACGGGCTACATACTTCCATCTCCTTGTCAATAATAAATTCATCTAGCCTAACGACTATTCATTTATTGAGACAATTAAAGTGAAGAGGCACTTCACTTGGCAACAATATAATTTCTAATTGGGCCAACCTTGTATTTCACATCAATTATTTGTAATTGTATTTTCCATATGTGGCTAACCTTGTACATGAAGAGGTGTGACCTCTCTCACACTTTGTATTTATACAAGTTTATTTCCATCCATTCGCCCATCAAGCAATTTCAATTCATTCATTCATTCAAGTGTGAATTTCATCAAAGAGTAGATTGTGAATTTCTTCAAGTGCATATTTTGATATCAAGGAAGAGAAGATTATTATCTGTTATTGCATCTAGAGTTGGTGTTGGATATTGTCCTTGTGATTGGCCTCATTGTAAAGAGAATTTTTGCCATTGTTTATATATATAAGAGAGATCTTTGTTGTTGGTTTTTTCTCCCTCAATTGGAAGGTTTTCCCAGGGTATATATTGTGTTTATGTGTCTGAATTTAAATCATATTTTTTCTTTTTTATTTGATCATAAAAATCAACATGGTATCAAAGCGGTTATAAGAAGATCATGATCAGATTTATTCAAGCAACGCTATCCTCCACTCTTATTCTCATCCTAATTGCATCGATCTTGTTGTCAAGATGGTGAACATGCTGAAGATCAAAGATAAACTTGAGGGAGCTTCAAACTTCACATCTTGGAAGTTTAGAGTCATGCTCACTTTAGAAGAAAATGAGTTAGCTTAGTTCATGGAGGGAAAAGTTCCTGAACCAACCGATAAGAATGAGAAGTAACAATGGAAGAGGAATGAAACTAAGGTAAAAAAGATGTTGGTTGATTCTGTGAAAGATCACATTGTGCCAATTATCTCCAAGTTGAAAACACAAGGGAGATGTTCAAGACTTTGGAGGAGATGTATGTGATCAATAACATAAGTCGAGCTCAACTTGTATTAAAGCAACAACTTCATCATATCTAGATGGAAAATGGAGAATTCGTCATCTCATTCTTCATGAAGATTACCAAGTTGAGAGATCAGCTCTCTACCATTGGGAATTTGGTGGATGACAAAGATTTGGCTATGTTGGCTCTTAATGGTCTTCCTTCATCTTGGGAGCCATTCATTCAAGGAATCAATGGGAGATCAAAACTTCCTAAGTTTGATCACTTGAAGGAAGATTGCATTCAAGAAGAATCAAGATTGGCTGCAAAAGGCATTGGACAAAGCTCTACAAATGAAAACATTACAAAGCTCTACAAATGAAAACATTCATGTTCTTGCTGCTCAATCCTCAAAGAAGAAAGGAAAAGAAGGGAAGAAAGGCTACTTCAAGAGGAATAGAGATCAAAGATCTAATGGTGCCCCTACATCTAAGAAGAAGAAAGACCTCTCTCGCATTCAATGCTTTAGATGTGACAAGTTTGGTCACTATTCAAAAGATTGTTCATCTAGACCTAAACAACATGCTTCATTTGTGGATGTGGATGAGATCTCTCCTTAGATGGATTCAAGTGGTTTCCTATTCTATTATGCCTTATCAAGAAATTTTCCTACATACAATGCTTGGTTGATTGATAGTGGTACCTCTCACCACATTATTGGATTTAGAGAGCATCTATCTGATTTGGTGGAGAGAGATTCTAGTGTTCAAGTCATTATTGTTGATGATGCAAGTTATTCTGTGAAAGGTGTTGGGACCTCCTTTCTTCAGGTAGATTCTGGAATCTCTTTATAGTTTCAGAGTGATGTGTTATTTGTTTTAGGCATCAAGCGGAACCTTGTCTCCATTTCAGCCTTGGAGGACAAGGGATATCAAGTTGCATTCTCTGAAGGAAGAGTTCTTGCATGGCCAAAGAACTCAAGCATCAAGACTACTCATGTGATTGGTGTTCGACAAGAATGTCTCTACATACTTTGCACTCATCCATTCAAGGCATTGTTGCATGATTCATCAAGTTTGTGTGAGATTTGGCATAGAAGATTTTCTCACCTTCACTTTAGAGCATTTCCATCCATGGAGAAGATGGTTACAGGCCTTCCCAAACTTAGCTAGGAGTGTGAAGGAACTTTCTGAGGATATGCTTTGGGTAAGAATACTAAAGGACCCTTTCATAGTAGTGAAATTAGATCTAAATTCATTCTAGATCTTGTTCATTTTGACTTGTGTGGTCCAATATCTGTTGCTTCTTTGAGTGGTTTCTTATATTATGTATTTTTTCTTGATGACTACTCTAGAAAGACTTGGATTTATTTCTTAAAGACTAAAGAATCTGAGGAAGTACTTGAGAGATTCAAGGTATTTAAAGCTTAGGTAGAGAACTTGTCTCGGAAGAGGATCAAAGTTCTAATATCTAAAAATGTAGGAGAATATATCTTTGGAAGTTTTCGTAACTTTTTTGTTGAGGTAGGAATTAAGAGGGAGTTTTATGTTCCCTACAATCCACAACAAAATAGTGTTGCAGAAAGTAAGAATAGATATATTGTAGAAGCAACTAGAACCATGATTCATGATCAGAATCTACAAACCTTCCTTTGGGCCGAAGCATCTGGGACAACTGTATATGTTCATAATAGAATCCCTCACCACATTTTGGAGAACACGACTCCTGAAGAGGCATTCAGAGGGGTGAAGCTAAAAGTAAGTCATTTAAGAATCTTTGGTTGTCTTGTATATGTCATGTGCCTAAAGATAAAAGGAAAAAGTTGGAACCTTCTAGAAAGAAGGGAATTTTTGTGGGCTACAGTGAGTCTTCAAAATCCTATAGAGTGTACATTCTAGGTCAAAATTTGATTGAGTTCAGTAGGGATGTTACATTTGAGGAGGATGTTGCATTCAAGAGATCTAAGGGCACTCATATGGAGATAGATAATGAAGACCAAGAGTCTCCTCAGGATATGGAAGTTGACCATGCTCTTGAGATTCAGAGGGAGGCTACTGATCCTAAAGAAGATGATGATCCAGCTGAGCCTTTGGAACCTATTGATGGGCCAAGAGACATTGTGATTGGTAATAAGAGACCTCCTTGGGCTAGGAAAACAATGCAGGAGGCAGAAAGGTTTGCAACCTCAAGAGGAAAATTTAGATAAAGAAAAAGGCCTCACAAGTTTTCAAGCTATGTTGCATTGATGAGTCAAATCATTGAGTTTGAGCCTTCTAGTGTTGAGTAAGCTACTAGTTAGAAAGTATGGAAATATGCTATGGCTGAAGAGTATCAATCCATCCTCAAGGATTATGTTTGGGACATCATACCTAGACCTGAAGGAAAATCTATTGTTTCTTCTAAGTGGCTCTTCAAGATCAAGCATGTGACTAATGGGAGCATTGAGAAGTACAAGGCTAGATTTGTGGCTAGAGAATTCTCTCAGAAAGAGGGAGTAGACTATGAAGAAACCTTTTGTCCAGTTTCTTGTTATACATCCAGTAGGACCATCATTGCTATTGCAACATCTAAGGATGGAAGATACACTAGATGGACATGAAGACACCATTTATGAATGGTGTGATTAAGGAATATGTATGTATTACATCAATCAAATTGATGGCTTTGAGGTTCATGGGAAGAAGTCTCATGCTTGTAGGTTGAAGAAGGCTTTTTGCAACCTTAAGCAGGCTCCTCATGCTTGGTACAAAAGAATTGATTGATACCTAATGAGCTTGGGATTATCCAAGAATGATGTTGATTCAAACCTATAATTCAAGGTAATTGATGGCGAAGCATTAATCTTGGTTCTCTATGTTGATGATTTAATTCTTACTAGAGAAGATCACCTCATTTTCAAATGCAAGAAGAAGTTAGCTTTTGAATTTGAAATGAAGGATCTTGGTCTCATGCACTACTTCCTTGGTTTAGAATTATGGAAGAAGTTAGATGAGTTCATTCTAAGTCAAATCAAGTATAGTATTGACATCTTGAAGAGATTTAGTATGATGGATTGAAAATCCATGTCTACGCCTATGGAGACCAACTTTCAGAAGCTTAAGGAGGCTGCTACTAGTTCAGATCTGGTGGATCCTACTATGTATAGGAAATTGATTGGATTGTTCATGTATCTAGTCAATACTAGACCAAATATTTGCTATGTAGTGAGTGCACTTAGTTAGTTCAAGTGTGACCAAGGAAAATACATCTAGTTGCAGCAAAGCATATCCTGAGATACTTGTGTGGCATAGTTGGATATGGCCTGAGATATTCTTCTGGTGTGGACTTGAAGTTGCATGGATATACTAATTCTAATTGGGAAAGGTGTGTCGTTGATCAGAAGAGAACCTTTGGATGTTGTTTCAGTTTGGGGTCTATGACGATCTCCTGGTGTAGCAAGAAGAATTCTTCAATGGCACTGAGCACCATAGAGGCTGAGTATATTGCAACATGTGTGGCAGCTCGAGAAGCAGTGTGGCTTTGGAAGCTCCTTGCAGGATTGTTTGGACAATCATTGGAGCCAACTATCATTCATTGTGATAGTCAAAGTTGTGTGAATCTTTTTTTCAATCCAGTGTTTCATGACAAAACTAAACATGTTGAGATCAAATACCACTATATCAGAGATATGTTATTAAGGAAAGTGATCCAGTTGAAGTACATCATCACTAATGAGCAGACGACATATATTTTCACCAAGCATCTCTCCAGAGTAAAGTTTTTGTACTTTTGAGACAAGCTTGGTATTGTGGAGAATGAAGCCCTAACTAAGAGGGAGTCTCAGTATCAATGATCTTCTGTGATTTGATTTAATGCATTTCTCTCTATGAGAGAGATTTGAGGTGCAAGCCCTTGTTAATGCATCTTCCTCTGTGAGAGAAATTTGAGGTGAAATCCCTTGTTTCCACCCTCTAGGAGTATCCATGGTGGATGTCATGTGTGTGACTCCATGAAAACATCACATGAGAGAGTCCGTGATGATTTTATGGTACTTGTGCTTTTCACCCTCTAGGAGTAGCCATGGTGAATGTCACAATGAGGTGATGACATCATGTTGAGTGATTCCATGATGGGCACTTGTGTACATGTAACATACATGGGAGTAGCCATGATGGTTGACATCATGATAAGGTGATATGTTCCTCTCTACATATGGGTGCAGCTATTGTGGGATTCATGTTGAGAGAGTCCATGACTTTGTGTATCAGAAGTATTCCTCCCTAGCTAAGAGGGAGTGTTGATGATTGTAGCTACGAGCTACATACTTCTATTTCCTTGTGAATAATAAATTCATATATCCTAATGGCTATTCATTTATTGAGATAATTAAAGTGAAGAGGCACTTCACTTGGCAACAATATAATTTCTAATTGGGCCGACCTTCCTTGTATTTCACATCTTTTATTTGTAATTATATTTTCCATATGTGGCTGACCTTGTACATGAAGAGGTGCAACCTCTCTCACATGTATTTATAGAAGTTCATTTCCATCCATTCACCCATCAAGCAAGTTCGATTCATTCATTCATTCAAGTGTTAATTTCATCAAAGAGTAGATTGCAAATTTCTTCAAGTGTAGATTTCGATATCAAGGAAGAGCAGATTATTAGCTTTCATTGCATCTAGAATTGGTGTTGGATATTGGCCTTGTGATTGGCCTCGTTGTAAAGAGAATTGTTTCCATTGTTTATATATATAAGAGATATCTTTTTTGTTGGGTTTTTCTCCCTCAAGTGGAGGGTTTTCCTAGGGTATATGTTGTGTTTATGTGTCTGAATTTAAATTAAATTTCTACTTTTATATCTAATCATAAAAATAAAAAAATAGAACCAAAGCCAAACATAAAAATGCTCATGAAAATACTGCTTAAAGGAGTTAAGTTTCCATAATGGTAAATCATGGAAAATAAAAAAGAGGGCTGATAGAAAATCCAATTAAATCTCTTCTCTATAGTACTTCAACATAATTTTTAATTAATTCACCAACATGCTTGGGGATATGTGAGAAATTATCCAAGATAACTAAATTAGAAGTAAAAGTGCCAAGGTTAGCAAGCATATTCGCAACTTTGTTGCAACTTCTAAACACGTGAGAGGATTTTCTATTCCCAAGAGAAATCATGAGATTGCGAGCTAATAGAACAAGGTCCCTATAGGACCAGTAGGGTTGGGCCTTCCTTGTCAGTAAAATAATTTTTCTTCTAGAGTCCCCCTCAATTTCCATGTTGGAAAGGTGAACATTCATGGCAATTTGAATACTGTGGAATGCTATCTCCACCTCAACAAAGCTGGAAGATTGGATGCCACGATTAAATGTGTATTCCAAAATCATATTCCCATCATGATCACGAATAACCCCATCCCCACCCACCTGACCTGAGTTATGTTTGGCTAAGCCATCAAAGTCAACCTTAAGCTAACTGGGCTCAGTGGGGGGAGGGGGACCTATGTGATTTGATGTTATATGATCTGTAATTGAAGGTGATAACTTACATGTTGGAGCAGCCAAGATTTTCTTGCAAACACGAAACAATCCACAAATGATAATGTGAAAATATGAGAAAATTTCATAAGCATGTGATGTGTTGTAGATGTAAAAATGAGCCTTTCTTATAAAGGCAAGGATGAAGAAGTGAGAAGGTAGGAGTCAAACTCTGACTACCCCTCCAAGTATGAAACAAGTGTAAGACTCTATGGACAAGTGTTGGGATACTTGGTGAGTCTACATGAGGTGAGACAAAAGTCTAGATAACCTCCATATGAGCTTAAAAATGTAGTGTGAATAAGACTCTACTAAGTTGTCATGCCCCCACAAAATGTAATACTAAATCTTGGTTGACTAATATAATGAAATTAATTAAATTAATAAAATCAGCTTAAATTTGTCATAGGTGGCCAACTTTACTCATGATATTTATATGTATAAACAAGCATAAGACAAATCAATGGGAAAATAATAGTATAGAGATTAGTATTAGATAAAAGACATATCAATCAATATTAGAAAGAGTAGTAACTATTATCATTAACAGGTGCAATGATTTATATAATAAAATGCAATGATTTAAGACAAATGTCTATTATTAAGGCAACAATTGGAATGCAACAAATAAGTGTGAAGGTGAAATTTAAAATAAGTAAATAAAAGCAATTGAGAGATTAGGTAAGGACAACGATATCCCTCAAAAAGGATCAATGATAAACTTAAGGTATAATATTAATAATTATTAATTATCCCTTAAATGATAATCATTAATAGAGGGATATGCCTTTTGGGATAAGTGCACCAATCTATGACACAATTTAGGTGCCAAATTGGAAAAATTCACAAAAAAAGGCTGAAATTGGCTATTTGGCACTCACCAAATGCAAAAGTTGAATAAAAGAAAAAATGTATTTGAAACCATCATTTCATTTCAACTCGTGGCTTGGCTTGGAGGATTTGAGGTCTACAACTCATTTTCCAAATATCATCCATTATTTGCATCCTTAGCTTGCTATTTTTCATGAGGATGCTGCCAACACGTTAGAGATGTCAAAGATTGTGAAGAGGTATGTATTTTTATTCTATTTATTTCAAATTTGATTTAGAATATAGATTGAAATAGGTTTTTATTATAAAATTTTGTTCTAATTCTCAAGGAATGAATCTTCACCTCCAAACATTGAGAATTCATAGTCACCCCCTCAGGAAGAGCCTCCTATATAAGAACCTAAAACCCCTCCATCAATTCATAGGAATCCTCAAGGAACACAAGAAAATTATCTAAATCAAATTGAAAACATTAAAAGAGACATTGAAGAATTAATTGGAAGATTAACCAAGCATGGCGAAACCCACCCTTATAGGAGAGGGATTGTTGAATCATTGAAGTCAATTTATCTCATGCAGGAGAAATGAGTGAGAAAATAATTTTTTGTTCAAATAAGAGGCATGAGATGAGACAATATTATGCTAGTGGTTTTTCATATGCAGATGTTAAGAAACAAAAAATTAGCAAAGCCGACTTGTGTGCCCTATTTACATACTCAAAAACCAACGCACTTTTGTCTCATACATGCAAGAGGTTCCCCATCCATTGGTGCCACCATAAGTTAATTAAAAATAAATTTTGGGAGTGGTGGTGGATGGTATTTGACCAACCTCCATGCAATAACCATGAGGTACCACAATAATTTTTGAGGAAACTCTATTGTGAGTTCATCTTCAATAAGATGCTAAATTATTTTGACATCTTAGACTTTCACCTGGGTAGAGGTGGGGACTCCACACATGATAGACCTACTGCACGATGTAATCCATAGTTGGTACCAAGACCCTTGGCTAGACCCATGGTGAAGCATGTCCATGCTCCTTCCATTGTTAAGGATAGTGTAGAGGTGGACACACTAGAGTCGATTGGATCACTCACCCAGACCATTTTACAGTGTGTGAGGCCTCTAGTAGAGCTTGGTGTGGAGGAGACGTGTAGGCCCGAGCTCCACCCCACCATTGTGGCACTTGTGGTGTAGTTTGCACACATGATTATTAGAGTTCATTGGATGCAGCTACATAGCCTACATCAGTTGCAGAGGTGATGGATTTCATAGATGATTTGCTAGATGATACATTCGACATTGACACTCAGGTAAAATTCAGCAATTTCATTTAATGTTGTTTATTAAATTATATTTTGAAATTTAAGAATAAGTAAATTAGTAGAATTTTGATATGATGAAATTTCAAGGTCAGAGTGTTCATGAGATGTGCTCCATTCCTACATACCCTTATTTATTCTCAACATTGAGTCCATAGGTATGCAACTAGTATTGAAGATATTATTATTGCATTTAAATAGTTAAATGCTATATTTGAATGTTTGTCTCATAACATGCTTTGGATTTCAAATAGTTTCCTGGTGGACCTTCAACCTCCACACCTCGCAATTAATTTCCTCAAACAACTTACACTCAGGTAGCCTTTATTCAATAATGGTGTTGTAAAACAATATTAGCTAGTTTTCATAATTTTGCATATATAAATCTAAAAAATTGATGAGAAACACAAACACTGCATTTGTATTCCTTGATCGTGTCACATTATCTTCTCCTAATTCACTTTTTGTTCCTTTATTCCTTCCTAATCCCATCCCATTAACATTTAATAGTTCACCCTACCATTTACTCTTTCATTTACCATTTGTAGATGTTGACATCAAATAACCCCGGTGATGTTGGTGGCACGATGGACCATAAAGTTGTTGCAGCAATAGCCAGTTCTGATCCATTGAGAGAGGTATGCAACAAATTAGTCGATTTGGCATTATATTTTCTCTTTTATGGTATATTATAGAAATTTTTCATGATTCTTTTGTGTAGCTTAATTTCTATCTTGATGGTTTCTACAAGTGGTTGTCACTCCAGATCGTGGATGTGGTAATGATGTAAATGTGAATGATGACTATCTGTATGCGGTAAGTGATTATATTTTGTTATATGTCATTTGACAATTCAATTTACGTGTATTAACAACTTTACATTTTATTGTATCAGTTGAAGGTCTAGAGTGAAAAGAGGAGGACTAGTGAGCATGTTCGAAAGACTAGAGAACCAACAGTCATTCCATCCAGCCAAATTTTGAAGGTAGCACGAGATCTATTTCCTTCCCCTAGAGGGAAATGATTGTATTAGGGTCATTTGTTGTATGCCTATGTGGAATTTTGGAACATATGTTTTGTACTATCAATATATACATGACATTTTATGTCCATAATATGGCTCCATTGTACTAAGCCTGTATGGATTTTTTGGATATATTGTATAAACTTTTATCAATATATATCATTGTATAGCCTTATAGCTTTTTTATTAAAAAAATATTATTTTTCTACAACCATTCTTGAATGATGTTATCATGTGTATTGTGTAAATTGTATGCTTGAATGTTCTAGGCATGCATTTTGTTTACATAGAAGTCTAATGCTTAATTAATTACTGTCGATTGTTCAATAAGATCCATCTAAAGTGTATTGTGTAAATAAGCTTCATTCTTGGTGGTTTTTATCCTTTGGAATGTTTCAATTACTTGTGCCTCACTTATTCACATGTATGCTTCACTTATTCACATGTATGCTTCATGCTTCCAAAGCATAGTAGCAAAAATATTTTGGGGAAAATTTTGACAAACCAAAAGTACAAGAGTTTTTTTAAAAGTTAGGAAAAACTCATATTTAAAAAAAAGGTAAAAAATTGTAGAACAAGAGATAAAAACTATTTATTTTGAAATTGAAAGGTATTTGCATAGCATATAGAGATATAGAGAGCAAATAAAATAAATATTTTAACTAATGAATTGTAAAAAATATTTTTTTGTAGTTTATATTCATATCATTGATTACATTTTATTGAACATATTTCAAAGTCAAAGCATTACTTCTCACTACATAACTAATAACTAGATGTTGATAGATGACAAATTTTCAATTAAAATATAATTTTTACAAAGTCAACCTAAGTAGTTATGCAATTACTTGACATTGCATAACTAATAAATAGGAGCAACTTCCAATTGCATTTTCTTATCACGATATTCTATGAGGCCATATTTATTTGATGTATTTTATCAAATAGTTCACTGCCTTTTCTATGTTACCACATTTTTCATACATGTCTACCAAAGTATTTTGTCAAAAAGTTCACTACCTTGTTGCTATGGCTAAAATAATAAAACAAGTGCTTTCGAACAAGCTATGGATGGTTGGAAAAAATCTATCAAAAGCATAATAGCAAGAAATATTATAGACAAGGCAATGAACTGCTTGACAAAATTGCCTGAAAGAAATGTGGTCTCATGATGATAGAATGCCATGACATGCAAATTGCTATGGATTTTCATGTCATTCCATCACCATGAGACCACGTTTCTTTGAGGAATTTTTTCAAACAATTCATTGCCTTGTCTATGCTACCACATTTTCCATACATGTTTACCAAAGCATTTTATCAAACAATTCACTACCTTGCTACTATGGTTAAAATCCTAAAATAGGTGCTTCCAAACAAGCTATGGATGCTTGGAAAAAATCTATCAAATCATAATAAGAAGCAATAGGATAGACAAGGAAGTGAACTATTCAAAAAAATTCTTCAAAGAAATGTGGTCACAATGTGCTTCTCAGGGCATTCCATCACCAAGAGAACACATTTCTTTGAGGATTTTTTTTTCAAACAGTTCATTGCCTTGTCTATGCTACCACATTTTTCATACATGTCTACCAAAGCATTTTATCAATCAATTCACTGCCTTGCTGCTATGGCCAATTTTTGAGTTTTCTTTCTTGCTCTTGGTTAGGCAGACTCTACTTGTGCTTTGCCAAGGTTGGGTGGACTTTAATTGTGTCTTGTCACTTCTTGGTGGACTTGGCTTCATTCTTGACATCCTCACTTCAACCTTGGGTGGAATTCTTCATATGCATGCCATTGTGCAAGGAAAACTTCATCAAGTGCTTGAAATTTTCTTTCTTGGCCTAAGGTAGACTTCAAGATATGTTTTCCATCTCCTATTTTTAGCTTGGGGTGAACTTTAAGTTGTCTTTGCCATGTATGCTTTGAGTTGGGCTAACTTTATGATGTCTTTACCATGTATGCTTTGAGTTGGGTGGACTTTACCTTTGTCTTGGACAAGCATTATGCAAGCCAAGGGTGGACTTGATAGTAGTTTGGACATAGATTTTCTTTCCCAAGTGGACTTTGCATCATCTTGGACATTTTCCTTGACCATGGGCATAGTAGACTTTGCGTGTGCCTTGCCAAGATTGGATAGACTTTCTCTTGACTTAGACATGCATATTTTCCTTCCAAGTGAAAACTGAGAGAGGTTATTGTAGAAAGGCACAACACAATCCCATAGGCTTAAATGAAAATTTTTTAAGCGTCATGGTGTCTGAGTAATGTCATGTTGTAGTTTGCAGCCATTTTGCACTTCAAACTCTTAAGGGATTCAATCGGTTGATTGTAGCTCAGAGCGATTCAGAGCATTTGGGTGTGAAATAGGACCATGCCTAGCGTAAATGTATCCACTCGGACATGTTGGAATATTTAGCTTGGTCACACGAGTTGCAGAATGAAAGTTGCACCACTTTGCAACTTTGCACTACCTACATTTGACAACTTTTTACCCAAGTGAAATCTCCCTACCATAGGAAAATGCCTCCGAGATAGTGAAAACTTAGAGATTTCATTGTAGAGGGCCACAATAAGATCCCATAGGCTTAGATGAGAATTTTATAAGTGTCACGATGTTCGAGTAACGTCATGCTAAAGTTTGTAGTCATTTTGCACTTCAGACTCTTAAGGGATTCAATCAGTTGAACATAGCTTGGAGTGATTCAGCGCACTTGGGTGTGAAAGAGTACCATGCCTAGTGTAAACATACCCACTTGAATGCATTGGAATAGTTAGTTTGGTCACACAAGTTGCAGAAGAAAAGTTGCACCACTTTGCAACTTTGCATTACTTGCATTTGACAACTTTTTCCCTAAGTGAAATCTCACCACCATAGAAAAATGCCTCCAAGATAGAAAAAAATGAGAGGTTGTTGTATATGGTAACAACATGATCCCATAGGTCAAACAAGAAGTTTCTAAGCATCACAGTGTTCGAGTAACGTCATGTTGAAGTTTTCAACCTTTTTGTACTTTAGACACTTAAGCAATTCAACTAGTTGAACATAGCTCAGAGTGATTCAGCGTGTTTGGGTGTGAAAAAGGACCATTCCTACAGTAAAAATACCCACTCAGATGCATTAGAATAGTTATTTTTATCACATGAGTTGTAGAACGAAAGTTGCACCATTTTGCAACTTTGTTACTTTTTTTCCAAGCAAAATCTTATCACCATAGGAAAGCGTCTCTAAGATAGCAAAAACCGAGAGAGGTTATTGTAGAGGGGAAAAATACAATCCCATAGGATTAGATGACAAGTTTCTAAGTGTCATAGTGTCCACGTAACATCATGCTGAAGTTTGCAACCATTTTGCACTTTAGACTCTTAAGGGATTCAACCGGTTGAATGTAGCTCAAAGTGATTCAACACATTTGGGTATGAAAGAGTACCATTCCTAGTGTAAAAATAGTCACTCATATGCGTTTGAATAGTTATTTTGGTCACATGAGTTGCAGAACAAAAATTGCACTAGTTTGCAACTTTGCACTACTTGCATTTGACAACTTTTCCCCCAAGTGAAATTTTGCCACCATAGGAAAACCCCTCCAAGATAGCAAAAAATAAGAGATATTATTGTAGAGGGTAAAAATATGATCCCATAGGCTCAGATGAGAAGTTTCTAAGCATCATAGTGTTTGAGTAACGTCATGTTGAAGTTTGTAGCCATTTTGCACTTCAGACACTTAAGGGATTCAACTAGTTGAACGTAGCTCGAAGTGATTTAGCGCATTTGCGCATGAAAGAGGACCATGCCTAAGGTAAACGTACCCACTCAGATGTGTTGGAATAGTTATTTTGGTCACATGAGTCGTAGAATGAAAGTTGCACCACTTTACAATTTTGCACTACTTGCATTTGACAATATTTTCCCCAAGCGAAATCTCACCACAACAGAAAAATGCCTTTGAGATAGAGAAAAATGAAAGAGGTTATTATGGAGGGGCACAAAAAAATCCCATAGGATTAGACAAGAAGTTTATAAGTGTCACAGTGTTTGAGTAACGTATGCTGAAATTTGTAGCCATTTTTCACTTCAGACTCTTAAGGGATTCAGTCGGTTGATCGTAGCTCAGAGCGATTTGACGTGTTTGGGTGTGAAAGATGACCATTCCTAGAATAAATGTATGCACTTGGATGTGTTGGAATAGTTATTTTGGTCACACGAGTTGTAGAACGAAAGTTACAAAATAAAAGTTGCACTACTTGCATATGATAACTTTTTCTCTAAGAGAAATCTTGCCACCATAGAAAAAATAATTTTGAGATAGAAAAAACTGAGAGAGGTTATTGTAGAGGGGCACAAAATGATCCCATAGGATTAGACAAGAAGTTTCTAAGCATCACAGTTTCTGAGTAACATGATGTTGAATTTTATAGCCATTTTTCACTTTGGACTCAAGGGATTCGGTTGGTTGAATGTAGCTCAGAGCGATTCAGCATGTTTGGGTGTGAATGAGGTCCATTCCTAGAATAAAATTACCCACTCGAACATATTTGAATAGTTATTTTGGTCACATGAGTTGCAGAATAAAAGTTGCAACACTTTGCAACTTTGCACTACTTGCATTTGACAACTTTTTCCCCAAGTGAAATCTTACCACCATAGGAAATTTTTTTTGAGGTAGTGAAAACTGAGAGAGGTTATTGTAGAGGGGCACAACATGATCCCATAAGCTAAAATGAGAACTTTTTAAGTTTCATGGTGTCTGAGTAATTTCATGTTGAAGTTTGCAGTCATTTTGCACTTCACACTCTTAAGGGACTCAGCCGGTTGAACATAGCTTGGAGTGATTCGAAGTGTTTGGATGTGAAATAATACCATGTCTATCATAAACATACCCACTTGAATGTTTTCAAAAATTATTTTGGTCACATGAGTTATAGAACAAAATTTGCACCACTTTGCAACTTTGCACTACTTGCATTTGACAACTTTTTCCCCAAAAGAAATCTCGCCACCATAGGAAAAAACCTCAAAGATAGAAAAAACTGAGAGAGGTTATTGTAGAGGGCAACAAAATAATCCCATAGGCTTAGACAAGAATTTTCTAAGGATCATGGTGTCTGAGTAATTTTATATTGATGTTTGTAGACTCTTAAGGGATTTAGCCAGTTGAATGTAGCTCAAAGCGATTCAGCACGTTTGGGTGCAAAAGAGGACCATTCCTAGCATAAATGTACCCACTCAGACCCATTAGAAAAGTTAGTTTGGTCACACGAGTTGCAGAATGAAAGTTGCACCACTTTGCAACTTTGCACTACTTGCATTTGAGAACTTTTTCTCCAAGTGAAATCTCACCACCATAGGAAAAAACCTCTGAGATAGTAAAAACTGAGAGAGATTATTGTAGAGAGGCACAACACAATCTCATAGGCTTAGATGAGAATTTTCTAAGCATCACGGTGTCCAAGTAACGCCATGCTAAAATTTGTAGGCATTTTGCACTTCAGACACTTAAGGGATTTAGCTGGTTGAACGTAGCTCGAAGTGATTTGAATCGTTTGGGTACAAAAAATGAGCATTCCTAGCATAAACTTACCCACTCATATATATTGGAATAGTTAGTTTGGTCACACAAATTGTAGAACGAAAGTTGCACCACTTTGCAACTTTGCACTACTTGTATTTGATAACTTTTTCCCTAAGTGAAATCTCGCCACAACAGGAAAACGCCACCAAGATAGAGAAAAATAAGAGAGGTTATTATGGAGGGGCACAACATGATCTCATAGGCTTAGAATTTTTTTTTAAAGTGTCACAGTGTCCGAGTACCATCATGTTGAAGTTTACAGTCATTTTTCACTTCAGACTCTTAAGGTATTCAACTGGTTGAATGTAGTGCAAAGCGATTCAGAATGTTTGGGTGTAAAAGAGTACCATGCCTAGCATAAACATACCCCCTCAGATGTGTTGGAATAGTTAGTTTTGTCACATGAGTTGCAGAATGAAAGTTGCACCACTTTGCAACTTTGCACTACTTGCATTTGACAACTTTTTTCCCAAGTAAAATGTCGCCACTATAGGAAAACGCATCCATGATAGTAAAAAAAAAGATAGGTTATTATAGAGTGGCACAACACAATCCCATGGGCTTAAATGAGAAGTTTCTAAGCATCACAATGCTCGAGTAACGTCATGTTGAAGTTTGCAACCATTTTGCACTTCAGACACTTAAGGGATTCAACTAGTTGAATGTAACTCAGAGCAATTTGATGCATTTGGGTGTGAAAGAAGACTATGTCTTAGGTAAACATACCCACTCAAATGTGTTGGAACAAATAGTTTGGTAACATAAATTACAGAACAAAATTTGCACCACTTTGTAACTTTACACTATTTGCATTTGACAACTTTTTCCCTAAGAAAAATCTCGCCACCATAGGAAAATTCCTCTGAGATAGTAAACCCAAGATAGGTTATTGTAGAGGGGCTCAACATGATCCCATAGACTCAGACAATAATTTTCTAAGTATCACGGTGTCTAAGTAATGTCATGTTGAAGTTTGCAACCATTTTGCATTTCAGACTCTTAAAGGGATTCAGCCGGTTGAACATAGCTCAAAGTGATTTGTCATGTTTGGGTGAAAAAGAGGACCATTCATAGCATAAATGTACCCACTTAGATGTGTTGGAATAGTTAGTTTGGTCACAAGAATTGTAGAATGAAAGTTGCACCACTTTGCAACTTTTCACTACTTGCATTTGACAATTTTTTCCTCAAGAGAAATCTCGCCACCACATAAAAGGGCCTTTGAGATAGTGAAAACCAAGAGAGTTCATTATAGAGGGGAACAAAAAAATCCTATAGGCTTAGACAAGAAGTTTCTAAGCATCACGGTGTCTAAGTAGTGTCATGCTGAAGTTTGCAGCCATTTTGCACTTCAGACTCTTGAGGGATTCAGTCGGTTGAACGTAGCTTGGAGCGATTCAACATGTTTGAGTATGAAAGAGTACCATGCCTATCTTAAATGCACCCACTTAGATGCACTAGAATAATTAGTTTGGTCACACGAGTTACAGAACTAAAGTTGCACCACTTTGCAACTTTGCACTACTTGCATTTGATAACTTTTTCCCCAAGAGAAATCTCGCCACCACAAAAAAATTCTCCTAATATAGTGAAAAAGAAGAGAGGTTATTGTAGAGGGGAATAACACAATCCCATAGGCTCATACGAGAAGTTTCTAAGCATCACGATGTCTTAGTAATGTCGTGTTGAAGTTTGTAGCCATTTTGCACTTCAGACTCTTAAGGGATTCAACTAGTTGAACGTAGCTCAGAGCGATTTGGAATTTTTTGGTGTGAAAGAGGACCATTCCTAGCATAAATGTACCCACTTATATGGGTTGGAATAGTTAGTTTGGTCACACGAGTTGCAGAATGAAAGTTGCACCACTTTACAAATTTGAATTATTTGCATTTGACAATTTTTTCCCCAAGAGAAATATCGCCACCACAGGAAAACACCTCCGTGACAGTGAAAAAAAAGAGAGGTTATTGTAGAGGGGCACAACATGATCTCATAGACTTAGACAAAAAATTTCTAAGCATCACAAAGTCTAAGTAACATCATGCTAAAGTTTGCAGTCATTTTGCACTTCAGACTCTTAAGGGATTCAACTGGTTGAACGTAGCTCAGAGTGATTCAGCGCATTTGGGTGTGAAAGAGGACCATTTCTAGTGTAAATATATCCATTTAGATGCATTGGAAATATTATTTTGGTCACACGAGTTGCAGAACGAAAGTTGCACCACTTTGCAACTTTGCACTACTTGCATTTGACAACTTTTTCACTAAGTGAAATCTCACCACCACAGGAAAATGCCTGTGAGATAATGAAAACTGATAGATATTATATTAGAGGGGCACACCATGATCCCATAGGCTCATATGATAAGTTTCTAAGCATCACCATGTCCAAGTAACATTATGCTGAAGTTTGCAGCCATTTTGGACTTCAGACTCTTAAGGGATTCAACGAGTTGACTATAGCTGGGAGGTATTCAATGCATTTGGGTGAGAAATAGGGTTATTCCTAGTGTAAACGTACCCACTTGGATGCATTGGAATAGTTAGTTTAGTCACATGAGTTGTTGAACGAAAGTTGCACCACTTCAATGCAACTTTGCACTACTTGCATTTGACAACTTTTTCCCCAAGCGAAATCTTGCCACCACAGGAAAATGTCTTCGAGATAGAAAAAATCAAGAGAGGTTATTCTAGAGGGGCACAACATGATCTCATAGGCTTAGACAAGATGTTTCTAAGCATCATGATGTCTGAGTAACGTTATGCTGAATTTTGCAACCATTTTTCACTTTAGACTCTCAAGGAATTCAGTTGGTTGAATGTAGATCAGAGTGATTCGACATGTTTTGGTGTGAAAGAGGACCATGCCTAGCATAAACATACTCACTCAGGTGTGTTGGAACAATTAGTTTGGTCACACGAGTTCAAATTCCCTTTACATCAAAAATGCAACATTGCATAGCAACTTTTTGCAGCTTTTTTTGCAAAATGACAACTTTTCACAACTTATTACCAAGTGACTTAAAAACATGACAAAAAATGACAAGTGGTTTTAAAATACCTTACTACATCATATTAACACAAAACCAAACAAAGCTTAATACCTAACCTTCTTTTACATCATGAAACCTATTGTGCCTTGCACCACAATGTGAATTGTTTCTACATTGCAAGCTATGGATATGAGATTGATGAAGCTATTCATGATGGTAAGATGGAGATGAGGATATGATTCTACAATGAAGTAGATGCAACTAAAATGCTAAGGAGATTGCTATGCTATGCTAATGAGAATGCAATGATAATGATAATGCTAATGCTATGATGATGATGATGCAAAGACAAAGTGATGTAAGGGAGAATGGATTTCACCTGTAACAACACAATTCATATTAGTGGAAACAACAATCAGGTCCAAAACTTCTTCCCTTGACTCCTTTTCAATACAACTCTTCCTTTAGCTTGTAGGTCAACAGACCTGGTTTTGCCAACTTTTTTCATAACCACCTTTACAAATATAGAGAATCTTCATAGATTCGAGTCCCCCTTTAGGCCTTCTCTAGCATGTCTCAAAACCAATCAGGGTTTCTTTGGAGCAAAACTCTCAAATTTCAGTGTTCTTCCTTGGCCTAAAAGACCAATTAGGACTATTTTCAAAGCAACTACTCTTCAAACTCTCCACCAACCCAAGACAACTGCTCAGACCTTCTAAACAGTCTATAAAAAACCACTTTCAACAATTTTTAGGGCTTCAAACCCTCTTTCCATCGTTTATCTAAGAAACCCTTGTTTTCACCATCTAATGGTAGGGTTTATTCAAAATCCACTTTCCCAATCTCTTTCAAACTTTCCACCACCTTGGATACTCTTCAAATGGTCTGCCCACACTAAAGGAACCTTCCTACAATCTAATTCACTCAAAACCTTCCTTCAAACTCACCCTCAGATGTAACTAAATGTTGTGGCCTCCAAATAGATTCAAGATAGAGCCAAGGTCAATATCCAACCTTTTCCAAAGTTTTTTGAGCAAGGGATTACTGTACGGACTCACAGGAGTTCCTGCAACACAAATTTTTACACAAGAATATTGAATTTGGAGTCAAGATAGACATACATTATTGATTCTTCTTTTCAAAATGTTCCAACCAACCTTCTCATCATTGGAGGACAAGTATTTGTACATTTCTTCTCAAAACTCCCTCCAAAAACTGACTCATCACCTTACAAATTCCCTTTGACTCTTGAGTTTCTTGAACTTTGCAATTTTGCAATTACAAACTTGACAACTTTTGTCCATTTTAGCAATTTTGTCTTTTTGGACTCCAAGACCTTTTACACACCAGTAGAATGACTCAAAATATTAATTGATGGTCAAACATGACCTTATCTACCATAACCTACAACTTGACCTATAACAAGCCTTATTTACATATCATGCTCTTTTGAGCATTTTTACAACATTTTTAACATTTATTTCAAGAATGAACTCTAAATACATTCAAGTGGCCAATGAGGCCTTATTTACATGCAAAAATGACCTTAAACTCCTAACTCAATGTAGAAATCTTCATGATGAGCTTCCTTTTATAGGTTAAGTGGTGTAAGGGCACCAAGGCTATTGTGCAAATTTGGTTAAGTTGAGTCTAAAGTTGGTATTTAGGTGTTAGAATCTTGTTTGTCATTCAATAAGTTCATATTAGATAATTTATAATGTAATAAGTCATTTTTGTTGGTTTTGGGGTCATTTAGGAGTTCATGTTGCACAGTTGTCAAAATGATGTGAAATTGCCAAAGTGCAATGTTGAAAAGTTGCAAAAATGCAAACTATGAAGGAAAATGGTCACTATGGCTTAGTGGAATCAATCCATTACAATGAAACTAGGTGTAGGTGTTGAGGTTTGGAGCAGGGGATATCATTTGTGAGTGTGGGCATGATGCCCTAGTTGTAAAATTTGTGAGTTTTTGGTGAAATTTGATGGTTTAAGGTGGGTAATTGTAGTAAACCCTTGGGGCAGGAGATTTTGAGGGTATTTTAAGCTTGTATAGGTCATTTCAGGCATGTTTGATGGTTTAGAAAGGTGAGATAAGTTGTGGGAGTAGGAATTTCAATAAAACCTCCAAACCTGCTTTGAGTAAAATTGTAATAAAATTATTAAAACACAATGAAATTACTTCACTCCAAATCCAAAATGAAGCTAACACATATATCCTTCAAATTAGATGCAATTTGGATTGAATACAAGTTGTACGGAACCATATATAGCAAGAGAGCAACAAATTTTTGGAAAACAATACAAAAAAGTGAGTTTTTATTGATTTCTTCCTCATAAATGATCAACTTTTCTCATCAACCCAAGTGGTTTTATTTAAAATTCCACAACCAAAACTAACCATCAAACCGATCCTACTAATATTTAAACTTCCAATGACAACTTTAAATGTAAACCATAAATGATTACAGCTAACTTTAAATGTACTATATACACATTTAATTGAGGCATATATTAAGGAGTATACACATTTACATGTATTAATTTCTCATAATTTTTGTATATCCAAAAATACACTAAGTCAATAGAAAATATTACAATAGTGATGAAAGAACATCTTCAAAATCCTCCCATTTCTCAATATTTGTAGCAATATATGCAAGGAAATAATCCTCCCATTTGCAGCCCACATCATGAAATATATTGTACAAGAAGAAAAAAAAGGAGCTGTTGCCCAGTTTCTTTTCTCAAATCCACCTTAGGTGGCCCAATTATTTGCATTCCAAAATTCTTCAAAACATGTACTTCCCCTGCTCCCTTAGAAACACAAGGGTAGTAGCCTCTCCATGGTTGTGTCCTGTCACTGGAATTTGGTCCACAACAATCTTGCAAAAGCCTAAAATTTTTAGACATGGACTCATAAAAATCATTAAAAGAACAATAATTGAATAATTTCAAACATACACATTTTGACGAGATCTATTATCACCTTCATGCATGTTGTAAGTAGATCAATTGAAGGTCCTACAATGGTGATGTGGCCCATCTTTCACTACTTTATCATCTCTCGATGATCATATGTATATATTTAAAATATATCACTAACACCCTCAACATAAAACATAGAGCATATAAGAATCCGATAAATCTACGAAATGGAAAAAAGAAGATTGAGAACCATAAGTAACACTAGCAACCGGTGTTTCTCATACCACTGAACACTTGTACCAGCAACTGATGTTGTTCTTTTCTTAAGTTGACAAAATTTTAAGTATAACCTATAGTCACAAATGCATCAATGACAGTCCTAAATGTATATGACTTTACAAATATATCAATGTGCATACTTATAAATCAATCTAGGGAACCATATGGGTCTACTCTACTCTTTATTTTTTCAAGTATTTCCTTGTGGTCAGACTCACACACTTTCCACAAGTTCTTGTTCATAGGTCTACCCTTATATTTGATCCAATGAACATTGGTGGCAATGACAAGGTTCAAGTAGTGAAGAATCTTTCGATGTGTGTTGAATTCCTTAAACAACCAAACTACAACATTCTTAACTAGGTACCTTCTAAGCCATGTTCCAGTAACAACCATCGAACCTATAGGATATTCTATGTTTTCTCCATTTATAACTTTGGCTTCCAATTTATTTTTGGCCTCAATAAAATGACACAGGTAATAATTTGTACCCTCTTCATCGTCTTCATCTGCAATCACTGCATAAACATGCTCTGCATTGATATGTTCATCTTGTTAGATGTATTTAATGAACACCAAAATAAAACCTGTAAGTAAGATATATTACCTAATTCTAAAAGGTCTGATAGATGATCAAAGTAAACACATGATTGCATCTCTGTGATTTTTAGAGCCATCAGAGCTTATAAGTGTCAAGTGAGGTTAGACCTCTTACAGACCATTCATCAACCCACTCTATTGACTCACAATAATTCCATGCTTAAAGTGTACATGCAGAACAAAAGCATGCCATCTTATGTGTATGGATAGTCCATGTACCTACATTGGAGCTTCTGAAAGAGCGTAGCTCTCTCGATCCTGTTAGTGTACAACAATCCTCATATTTTGCAATGTTAGTATCATCTAGACTAAATGAAAAAATCTACAAACTAAAGAATTACCTTGACTACCTGGACCCATTGCATGATTGTACCACTTGACAATTGATCTTGCATCTATCAACTTTACATTGTCTTTGTACTTTAACTCTTCTTGTGCAAGGGATCTTTTGATACATGCACTTGATCCATCATGCTCCCCCTTTCCATGCCCGACCTCTGAGAAGTTCCACATATGTTGAACACCACTAATCCTATGCATCCTACTCAACCAATAAACAATTCTTGAATTCTTGAATTGCGATGTATAGTTATCTGACCATATGATATGTTTACTAAATGATATGCCCCTGCTAGCTAGATCAACATAGAACATCTGAAAGCAACCTTGCACAAACTCGGTAGAATGTGTGTGATCATCACTGATGTAAAAGTGATACTCCCTCAATACTTTCCTGTTATCCTTTGTACTATCATTTGCATGAATGAATGCTATATGCACAAATATAACAGCTTGTGTGGAGTTTTAGTACTATGATTGCACCTCATTCTATTGATTTAGTGTGTAGTTCTCCATGAAGTTGACAACTGCAATGATGCTATGAAGTGGAAACGTGTCCTTGCATAACTTTAACTGTGAGTCCAACCATTGAGCTCTATTTGTATGCCTTGCATACTCATAAATCACCTGATCATGGAAAATTCCCATAAACTGATATACTAGAATCTTATCACTGGCCAATTCACATTTATTTTCTTCTTTCCCATCTTTTAGACTATAGGCCACTGTCTTGTATTTGCCAAATTCAATAATTTTGTCTACAATTGTGTGTGTACTAGCCATGTGTTGGAAAATTGGAAAATATTGCATGCCACCACAATGATGGGACGTGTCATCCAAACATGACTTCTTGTAAAAAATTTTACCATCCTCTCTTTCACATAAAATGGAAGATAAGAATTCCCTTAAGGATTTTGGTGGAGGCCTTATGTTACATTCCTACAAAACATTGTCAGTATGCATATCTACACATATACGTTGATAAACATCATAATGGTTAGAAAACTCAATATGTACTCTACAACAACAAGTAGTGCATGTGTGATTTTTTTTGACATAAAAAGGATTTAGCATTTCAAAATACCTTTGACATATTTTAATTTCAGGAAACTTTTGTACAAAATCAGCAAAAAATTGGGTTTGAGTGGTACCCAAATAATGCTTTGGATGTGGCTCATGGATTTTACTATCAATTCTCCTTCTTACAACATCTCTTTGATTAGGAGAGATCCTTGTGTTATCCTTCCAATAATCTACTATTAAAGATCTCAAGCCTTGAGCAATTATTTTATCTTTTCATGGCACTCTACCCAAGAATGCCCATAACTCATTGTTATTTGGATCCTCCAATCTTTCACGCCTTCCTTTGGCTCTCATTAGAGATGGTCTACTTATTTTCAAAGACTTACTTGTCTTTGTAAGGTTCACCTTGTTCCTTTTCTGATTGCTTAACAGTGTTTTTGTCATCACATGTCTTGTGGCATAACTATCCTTTGTGTGTGAGGTAGAACCCACATTCTCATATGTGCTCATCAAATTATTTACAATGGAATTTTCACTTGAGTCATTCAAAACTCTTATCCCAAGAGCCTTCATGGTGGGCCTAAATTTGAGTTGCCTCATCATTTCAAAAAATAGTTGGCATCTTCCACCCTCACTTAGCTTCTCAAAAAAAAAATCCATATCCTCTGTGTGGCCCTTTGACATGTACATTTTGACATCTTATCAAGCATCCATTTCAAAACATTGGAATCAATATAAATAAAAATACAAGTTTTCTATGAAAAAATCTAGGATTTCTCCAATGTAAATTTGTGTCAACATTAGGAATGTCAACAACATCGGGGATAGATCGAGCACCTTCAATTAGAGGTGCAATTGATGACATACCTTGAGATTGACATGTAAATGATGTTGTACGTCCAACTTGATATGTCATTTGTGGAGTGACTTCAAATAGAGACATGTTTTCTAATGTAAATTTGAAACACAATGTTATTGATGGTGTGTCTTCAATTGTAGATGTGATTTCTGATGTACTTGGAAGACAACATGTTGCTGGTGTGTCTTCAATTAGAGATGTGCATTAAACTTCACCTATGGTTGATGATGTTCCTCCAACTTGGGGATCATGCCTAACACCATTTTAGACTTGGTTTGGATTGATTTAAATTGTTTTTTGTGCACTTTAGAGACAAATTATAGAGGACCAGTCTATATACCCTATTTTAAGGGTTTTGAGTGTATAAAAATGACATTTTAATCCATTCCACTCACTGTTTTGTTATGTAACTTGGTGGAATGTCTCACTAGGGCATGATTTAGGTGTGTAAATAGTTTTTTGGAGGAATGAATATGTTTGAAGGCTTTTTGTGTTGCTGTCCCGAAGGTTTTTGTCCAATTTTTTCTTGAAAATGAAGGTTTTGAACTAGGGTTTAGTGAAATGTTGATGATAGAGGCTGGTGAATGAACTTATAAGCATATGAAAACATAATTAAGGGTGTTTGAAGTGGTGGACAGGCTAGAAAAGGTCTAGGATATAGTTTTTCAATAAACCCCCATGTAAATTGTCTAAAACAAGGGTTTCTTGTTTAGATGTCTTCAAAAGTGTGTCACTGCAAATAAATGGTGAAATTGGAGGTTTTGTTGATTGGTTGTTGCTGCCCCATTGATTTTTTGGATTGAGGATGAGTTTCTGGAATAGGACCCATTTGTAAAAGTGACCTAATTTGTGGTCTACGATAGTGTACAAATGCTTTGTTTTGTCAAAGTTGTTCCAAAGAAACCTAATGCTATTTTGAGGTCAACAAACCTCTGTTGAAAACCTACAAGAAAGAATGGTAAATGGTATGAATGAATGGAAACTTGCATTAAACCAACTATGTCTTGAGTCACTTGAAATTATCTGGGCACATGATGAAGGTGAATTCTTTATGGCACAAAAAAATTAATGGAAACTTGCACATTAACAATGATGAAAGCTCTTAGTCTTTCCAAATTAGTTGAAAATAATTTTTTTCCCACAACCATTAGTAATAATGAATTTAATTTTCAATTCTATGTGTAACAATGAAGATTAATAAAATCATCAAATGAATGGTCTATAAATTCTCAAAACAAAACAAAAAAACTTGTGTTAAGTTGAATTCGTTTATCTAAGCATGCTGGAAATGGACTACTATAAGAAATGAAAATAGAATTCATACAAATTTGTGTTAAGTTGGTGTCATTTATATAAGTTAAAACATGAATTCATCTAAATTATGTCATGTTTTTCATTTTTTTCTTCCAACTCATAAAAATTAAATTTTTTTACCCAACTCCCATCTAATTCAATGTTGAATTTTATGTCCAATTGTTATGATTAATAAAATCACAGCTGAATTTAGATTATTGTCAAAAATAAATAAATATACTAAATATAAACATTTCAATATTACCAAAATGAATATACACCGAGATAATGTAAAATGATGTAGAAACTTCGTGTAACATCTTCATCTATGTTGTCCGCATGCAAAATTGGTGGCAAAAAGGTGATGACTGCTAATGGATTGGTACAACAGTGGAGTCAACTACATAAATAAGGTAAGCTTCTCTATTGGATTAAAGGGTTTAAATAGAAAAATTAGGAGCATGTGGGCTCAAATCATGGGTCAACCCCTATTTTACTATTTCAAGGTAAAACATTGGCGCCAAATTTGGAGACGCCACCTTGTCACTTTGAAATGCTTTCACAATATCAATAGGAAGGAGTGAGACTGAGATGAGGGAGAGGATATGAGAGAGATATTAGTCCTAGTAGTGGTAGGATTGAGACCTGAGAGTGAGACTTGAGGATAAAGATATCCAGCTAGGGTGGGGAAAAGACCTCACAATGGGAGAGAGAGGGGTTGGAGGAAATAGATTTTGTCTACCCCTCTACCCTTAAACTATAAACCATAAAACCTTAAACTCCTCAACCCCAAAAACCTCAACCCTCTCTCTCAACCCAACTCCCACCTCCCTATCCTCAACCATAAACCCAAACCCTCTCTCTCAACCCTACATCCTCTACCCTTAAAGCATAAACCGTAAACCCTTAAACTAGGAAAAAATTTAGTGGTGAATCTTTTCCAATTGGTGAATAATTGAAATTGGGACCTCCAAAAATGGTGAATAGTACAAGATAAAAAGAATACTGAATCACCAAGTTCTTACAAAAAATAATTTTGTCCCAATTAATTCGCCTATTTAAACGATGCATCATTGGAACTGATTCACTAGTAGTTTATACTATAATTACAAATATTAATTATATTTTCCAGTAATATTATTTTCCTACCATTAATTTTGGGGCAATATTGCCACTAATAATAAATTACCATTTAATTTTGGGGATTTTATTTATTGCCATCGATTAGCTTTTTAATCGGATGGCTACAGGTTGATTTTGTGACCTAGTACGCATGTGCCTTTTAAAAGACTTGTTGAGGCCCGATATTTGTTTTCAGCCACATGATTAGATTTAATCATGTGGCTGAAAACAAATTTCAGGCCTCAACAAGTATTTTAAAAGGCACATGCATATTAGGTCGTGGAATTAACCTATAGCCATCTGATTAAAAAGCTAATCGATGATAACATTTTCACTTTTTATTTAGTCTTAATTTTAAAGTGAGATTTTTAAAAAACACTTAATCTGTGTGTGCTCTAATGCATTTTCGATAGTGAATTTATGCTTGGTGGCGAGGGGCTCTACCCCTCAACCCCACCTGTATTGTAATAGGAGCATGTCGAGGTCGTTGTCCTTGGACCCCATGATGGGAAGTTGCCCCCTTAACCCCCACAAGGGGACTTTGCCCCCTTGACCCCTCTGGTGGCTACCGCCCTTGGGCCCATACTTCAATATTACAAAAAACTAAAAAAATATGGGGGAATTGTGCCAACCAACTATGAAAATTTTTAAAGGAGAGATTCGCCATTGTAATTAATCTTTTTAGTGATTATTCATTAGGATTTGCTAGTATGATTATTATTTTTACCAATTATTCATTAAGATTCACCAGGATTTTAAATTTTTTTTTGATAATGTGCATAGATTCGCTAGGAAAATTAATTATTTATTTCAAATAAAAGGAAAGATTCACAAGGATTTTACACCTTCATTGAGGGGGGGGAGTTATTAAAGTTATCCTTGCCTTAAACCCTCAACCCCCTATCTATCTCTCTCTCTCAACCCTACACCTTCTACCCTTAAACTATAAACCTTAAACCCTCAAC
>VDFB02154628.1:259742-296468 GCA_007258455.2 Sequoia sempervirens | reverse complement strand
TGGTTGCCTAAGGAAAAGGTTGACCATTTGGGTTTTTCCTCCACCATCCGAGACGTGATGGGGTCACTTCTCAAATTACCCTGGGTGTCTGATGCAGGAGCATCCAGTGGTGTAAGGGCAATCTTGCATCACCCAAAAATAGTTAAATTTAAAATTTCTCAATTTTTAGATGTTTTACATTTTTGGATACCCTTTTCGTCATAATGAAATTCCCAATTTACGGTTTTTATTTTCATTCCCCGGTGGAAAGATATTGTAGTTTTAGTTTCTTCGTGATTTGCACCCTCGAAAAATCTTCCGAAGTTAGATTTGAGGCACTTAGAGTTCCCTCGAACGCCCCGAACTTGCCAAAATTGGTGTAGTAAATTTTGAGCGCGTTATTGACTTCGAGACCTTTCCAACGGTTCAAACGGTTCATGAATCGGAGTCCCGAATCAAAAGTTATGGCCCCAGGAAGTTGACGCACTTTCTAGAAGATACAATTGCAAATGCTCTTTTGAAATTTGAACTTCATGTTGTAAATTTTCAGTGCCAAACTGCCTAAACTCAAATTTGAATGTTGTTTTGGCTCCAAACTAATGAGGATCTCTATTTATGGGCGGGTTTCTAATTTTTGGGTAACTTTTCGGGGACAAACTCGCATATTGCGAAAGGGTTATTCTGTAGCTTTCTGTAACTTGCATGTGTTGTAGAACTTGGGGATTTGAGATCCTCTGCATGTAAGCAGCTCCATTTTCTGAATAATAAAATGTATCCTCTTGTTTGTGGTTATTTTCTAAGTCTCAGGTTGAGCCCTCATCACTTGGTTTTGAGGGAGTTGGGCATCAATCTCAGCCAGTAAATTTTTCTTTTTATCTACTCCTCGGATACCAACAATGGTATGCAAATCACAAAACTTTCTCCAAAATCACTCCACCTCTTGAACGCACTGGCTAGGAGAAGCAATCATGTCCCAATTCCCTTATTCTCCACCTCCCTTGGTCATGGGATGTGCTACCTGTGAACCTTTCCTTCCAAAATTTGGAATCTTCTTAGCCATAAACTGGGCCAACAAGAGCCACTCTTCTATTGTATCCTTCTAGACATTAGTTTTCTAAGATTTCATTAATTTCTTTACAGAGGGGGTCACTAGAGGCATGAATTAACCTAGGTTCAATTTCAATTTCCTCTAGATTGATACATAGATTGGGAGAATTTTGAGGTTTAGGGTTAGAAACAAGGGAGGTGTTGGGAAAATTAGAGACATTTGAATGAGCCGAAGAGTGTCATAATTTGGTTCCTTTTGATTTTCGTGCAAAACCCCATTTTGGACCCACTCATGTAAAATATGTGAGCAATAATTTCAATTTTCAGCCTCCCATGATGAGTTTTGATAGGGTTTTGAAAAGCAAATCTGGAGGGTTTTGGCACTTTTCTGCTATTTAAGAACTTTCAGTTTTACAAAGTGACCTCCTGTTCGAGTTAATATTTTTAAACTAGATGATTTTCATATAAAATATATTGTTTCTCTCCATTCTCCTTACATAAATGTATTCCCTAGTCCAATTTGAGAGTTTCATGATAAGATTTGATATTTTTTTGAGATCAAAAGCAAATGCAGTTGGTTCAATTTTACATCTACATTTCTGATAGTGTTTCAAGGTGGTCAACTTTGACCTTCAATATATCATGAAGAATAATGATTGAAGGGAATCCATCTTGCACACATGCTCAGCATACCTAAATGATCTAATGTCTCCAATAGCATCGTCTTAGAAGTTGATTTGATATTTTTTTCAAATTGGTGACTTGGTGAGTTTTAATTAGTTTTAATAGATGCAATCCCAGAAAAGTCCAACTAAGCAACTTTGAAATTGAATATCTTTCACCTTGTGATATGTTTCTCTAAACCATCTATTGCACTACATTCTCAGGTCAAATTTCTACATGCCTGTACATTTTCATAGCTTTGAGAGGTCGTTTGACTATTTTTCCAAGGCGATTCCAAAGCCAACTTGACGAGTTTTGACCATTGTGCAAACATGCTTGAAAGTAGAATTTAATGATAACCTAGTTTATCATTTCACTTTAGAAGCATTCATAAGCTTCCTCAGATCAATTCAAGGGAGAACTTGATTGAAAACAAAAAATTTATTAGTTGGGCCCACATGGAGACCCAACATGCTTTGCATAGTTGTGGAATGCTTTGAGGGAAATATTTTAGTCAGGGTTGTAAGAATAGCAGATGGCGGTGAATTGACAAGGTAGAAATTGTTATTAGTTCCTCACATCAATGCTTTCCAATCACTATCCTTGTAGTTTGAAATGCAGATTATTGGTGTCAAGAGGGTGTTCAATTAAAATGTTTTCAAGCATATAATCATTGTGGAATTTAAATCAAAATTTAAATGCTTTTGTTCCAAAGCATAAATGAAGTAGGGTTAGTTGCAAAAAACTCCAATTTTCTTTATGATATGGTTTCTCAAACAGTAAAGAAAAGTGATTTGACAAAGCCTTGAGCATGTTAATTCTTTGTAGAAATGGTGTTTCACTTGGGTCATTATGAAAGAGAGTCACAACACTATTTAATTCTACTTGGTTGTTTAGAAGGTCATATGATACTAAGAAAGAAAACCTTTTATACAGGATAATATGCTAGAAGGGAGTTGATGAATAACTAAAAAGCATTTTGGAGAAGATGTTAAAATTACTATTCCTCCCAGCAATTCAATTGAATCATGCAGTGAACTTTTTCATACATAGCTCTTAAAGGTAATAAAAATAAACTTAAAACCTCAACGTACTGTTGTGCCTAGGATGCTTTATATAAGGGAATGGACAGAGTTATGTGGAGAATGTGTTGAAATAAAGTGGTTTGTTTCAGGGTAGTTCTTTGGACATCAACTTACAACTGACTTTTTTGGAGAATGGTAAGAAAGTTGAAAAATAGAATGATGGATTGAGAATGGCGAATTAAAGTAATTCAAATTAATTTGTGTTTTCCACAAGCTTGTGTGATAATTAGCATCATCTGGGCATCTTGCAATTGGTGTTGCATCCCTCTAGGTATGATTTTCACTTCATCTTTTCAAGCAGAGGGAGGATTGGTAAGGGTTAAGTCTGAAGAGGGCAACACTTGCAATGATTTCAAGGATGCATCAATGTAATGGGAGGAGGCTCAAGTGTTGTTTGGAGGAGTATACTAGCACATAGCTCAAGGAAACATTCCAATTCTCATGTTTACTCCCCATTTGAAGATGGACAAGACTTGGATGCAATGGAAATAATTGAAGGGAAAGAGATGGCTGCATTCGGCCAGTGTGAAAGAGGAGCAACAACGTTGAACTCTGATCCAAAGGACACTGAATGGAGGCAACACATTTAGAAAGGGCATGCGAACTATTTGGAAGGAACCACAAATGAATATAGTTTTCATGAATACCACAAAATAGGTAGCATACACAACATATTTCAAAAAAGGCTTTAGTAACTTTCAAGCAAATGCAATTGGTAGTTGTATAGCCATATTCTACAATTTTTGTCACTATCTTTCCTACCCATGCAATGAGAGTAAGGATCCAATGCTGAAATTGCATGCTTAATGCTACAAAGGGGATCAATCCATGAGATAAGGTGCTATCATTCACAAGGTATGTGAATTTATTTACAAAGGCTCCTAGATAAACACAACAACATGGAACACCACGATTGTTGCACATACACATAATGGATTTGTTGAAAAATATTTAGAAACTTCCAAGTGAATTTATGGTGAGGAAACCTTTTAATGCTGATCAAAAATAGTGGAAGAAATGTATTTAGATGGGGTAGCCATCGAGCAGGTTGATTGTTTAATGAAATGCTTCAAATAGTGGTGCGACCAGTGTTAGCTGAAAGGTGGGTCAATCCGACTTTGCAAGGACGATGGAAAATGTGTGGCCAGTTTGGGCACAACTTTGATGGATGGAGGCATTTTTTGCTACAGGTGAAGCTTCCATGGTCATGAGTTGCAAAGAATGGAGGAGAATACAGTCAATTAAAGAGGATTAGGGAAAACTTAGGAAAGAAAACTAAGATCAATGATAGAGGGAGAAATGACAATGCATCCAAATCCTAGCCATCCATCACATACCACATAGGGTTGTTGGTGATGTTAGCCAGAGGGGTGTGAGGTATGTGATGAGGAAGTGGTGGGCCCTAGGACATTTATAGTGCCTGGGGTAAAGTTTTTGTTTCCCTGATTTAGGGGAGAGGACCCAGTAGTCGTGCACCCGAACTTTGCACTTCTAATTATCCTAAGTGGAAATTTCAAATCAGTCACAATTTTTTACAATAGCTTATTCGGAAAATCCCCCACTTATAACTAAGGTTTCAAGGCCACATCATCAAATATGATGCCACATCAGCATGTTTTTTTTCAAGGTGTCCAAAAAGGCTCCAAAAAATAGTGAGACCAATACTCATGCATTACATCATGGGTAGTTGAGCGTTGATGTGGTATCACATGATTGTTTGCTTTTTAGATCAAAGGAATACATTTTGTTTAATTATTAGTAGTCAAATCACAACTATTGGACATTATATAAACAACTACTAGATATTATAATCACAAACTGACTACACAACTATTGGCCCCTCTACCCTAATTCTTGAAAATCCTCCAATTAAAAAGCTAAACATTTAAAATCAAATGTTGTTGAATATGAGTAAATTATTGCCCGAATAAAATAAAAAACATATGGGCCTGATTGAATTTTGTCTTCAATGGTGGGTGAAGGTTTGTTTTTTAAATATTTTCCCGACAAGGTAATATGAGTTTTATTTTTCAAAGGTGGGTATTTTAAATTTCACTTTTGTAAAGTGAAATCAAAATACTTACAGGCAAATGTTTTAAATGAAACATTTAAATATTATGTGTTGGGCAATAAAAATGAAAAGTGAAAGCACAAGGGGAGAATTTTATGAAGTGAATAAAATATTCACTGTCTAAAAGGCTATTATTTGCTAGGAAATAAAGTGTAGCGTAAAAAAGAGAAAATGTGAAGTTTTCACAGGTAAAGATAAATTTTCACTACAAGGAAAAATGAAGAAGTGAGATTTTTCATGGTGAGTTGGTTTTTCTGTTACAAATTGGTTTTCAAAATAGATGCAAAATGTGTGGCAAAGGGAAGAGAGAAGAGAGAGGCTTTTCTCCAATTTCTTGTTGCTTATTAACAGTGGATGGAGCTTCCAGGTGTCTTCAACATATTAAATTTTGGAGCTTTCCTTTCTTCTATATCTTCTAATTCTTCTCTCATTGTAAAGGGTTCTAAATTTTTGTATGGGTTGGGTAGATAGAGAAAGTTTGAGTCTAGGTCATAATTTGAGTCTGTAAGCTGTAATTGTTGATTTCATGAGTAAATATCAGCTAGATTGTGCAAGAAAATCGTAAATGTCATCAAATTGTCTCAATATTTGTACATTTTAAATCATATGAGTTCAGTAATACAAAGTATGTTTGAGTTTTTCATCTTAGTTTCCCTGAGATTGTATTATTTGTTCATGGTTTTATTTCAATGAAATGGTTAAATTACTTTAAGCAAATAATTGTGATTTCAAGTGTGTAGGTTGGATCTATAAGAAGAATTTGATTAACAACAGGAGTGGATCTATTGGTGTAATGCATTATCAATTTGAATCTAGTGGTTGAAGTTTGTTTGTTGATGAAATTCTCTTTATAATTCTGTATTTGACTCCATGGCTCAAAATTAGGCATTGATTTGTCATTCAGCTTGATGCATTCTTAGAAACATTTTAAATTCAAAATCATTTTAAATCCTTATTATTTGGTTGAGGTTTGGCGTTGAGTTATGCCTCCCAATTGTTGAGTGATTGTTGAGACACCACAAATATAGCGAGATTTGAGGTTGTTGATGCTTTCCTTGGTATATTTTCATTCATAATTATCTACTATAAAAAGAAATTCTTGTGAATAATTGAATTGAGTCTTTAGGCATTGTAGAGATTGACCCACCTTGGTCCTACAGAGCCAAAAGTGTAGGAGATTTTAGTCTTTGACTAAATCTTGTCAGTTGACCAAATCCATCTTTGAGTCTGAACATAAGAAATTGGATATTCTTTAGGATTCATTTGATCTATTGATTTGGAACACCAAAAAAATGGCAAATCTGCTAGGGAGAATTTGAGAAAATTTTGATTGAAGAATCTAGCCTTAAGAGTAATTTAAATTTTAATGCAGTTTGTAACCAGGGATTGATAATTGTGGAGTCTCATTTTCCCATCTAAGTCACCAACAAAATGGTGACTCTACTTAGGATAACTTTGAATCTCCAATTGCATACTGATATTTCATAGAGTCATATTATTCTCTATTCTGAATTTGGTTCAAATATTGAAGGAATTCAACCCTGGAGAAAGAATTTGTTGCAGTGAACCTAAAGATTTCATGATCTGTGGTGCTCTACTAGTGAAAGGAACTCATAAATAAATTTATCTGTGAAAGAGCTTCATACTGCTTGAAGTTTAATCCTCTATGAAGAGAGGTAGAGACTTTGTTAAAAGAACTTGACGAAGATGTGAATATAGTTTCAGATCTACAATATTTCCAGTCATGAAGAAGAATTTGCAGCAGCTGCAACATTTTGAGATATTCTTCACTTTTGGTTTTCAAAAAATTGTGTGTGAAAACCATATTTGAATGTCTTAGGAAAAAACTTTGGTTTCCTATTGAGTGAATTAGCATTAAAAAAGGGAAAGGATAGTAATATTGAGTTTGCACACTCCCATTTGTTGGATCTATCATATTAAATGTAATTGCAGTTCCATTGAAAGATTTTGTCTAGCATTCAAATATTTGCTAGTGTGGATGGTTAGAATGAATTTGTATATCTTAGATATTTCCATCCATTTGTATTATCATATATTTCAATTCCAAGTTATCGCCATGTCAACAATTGTCATGTAATCCTTCATTTGGTCATGGTTAAGATTATGCACAATTAGTTAAAACCAGATTTACAAATATATATGGATCATCACTTGATAAAATAGCCATTTCATTAGACACCTTGATACAACTTGTCAAGAAACTTCAGAAGTTTGATAATCCTTAAACATTTAACACCCCAAAGTACAGGAACCCAAGTGTGAATAAGCCTAGGTTTAGTTGGGAATGGAAAGTTGTGTTTGAAAGGGGAATTAAAGAGATGGGTAAAAGGAACTGGTTGTCTCTACAAGCCTAGTTAAGAGACAACCATTCTATATCTACTAGCCAAGTTAATGCACCTTTTGTCAATACCTTTGATCCATTGTATAATCAATAGACTTGTCATGGGTTGATTACAAAACTGAGAGTATGCTAACTCCAGTCTATAAGAAGATGCCTAGATTTAATGGATACAATGTATGTGAAGGAGATGCACATGTCAAAAGTTTTTCCAGCTTCATGGAGAAACATTCATTTGGAGATCAGGATATGTGGATGAGATTTTTTTTCAGATCTCTTGAGGCTAGAGCTAGAGATTGGTACCTAAGTTTTCTTGAGAAGTCCTTTCCCTGCTGGGATAAACTAGTGGATGCTTATAGAAAAAAAATTGCAAGAGGACCTTCTGACCTAGTCACAAGGCTAAAGCAGATTAAAAAACAAGATGAAGAGTCAAGCATTGATTTTAGTCACATATTTGTTGCTTCTCTTTCACTAATCCCTAAAATTTTTAGACCTAGTACTCCATATTGCATTCATATGTACTTTGAATCCTTTGAGGAGGGATCTAGTGCACTGTTAAAATATTTTAAAATATTGAGTATGCAAATGGCTTACACTTTTTTAGATAATTTGGAGAAATAGAGGAATGAATATGTGCAAAGTTTGTTGTCCTCAATTGTGGGTAAACATGTTGATAGTATTAGCAGCTATGTGAATACAAATGATCAAATGTCTTTAGTTTCAAATACAGACAAGTGCATACTTGAGAAGGTAGAAAACAACAATGATGCATCATTAGGTATTGAGGAAGTTGTCTTTGAACAACATACAAAAGAAATATACCCAACTGAAAATTGCAGCCATAATGATGAAAGACATGATGAGATAAATGAAACATTTGAAGTTTCTTCTATCTACTCTGAAAATGCAGAAATAGAAAGCAAAATTTTTGTACCAATTGAAGGCTACAATGATGCAGATAATTCCTTGAATGATCATCTTAGTTCAAACTGTGTTGATGATATTTTCCTTTAAAGCAATCAATATGATGTTGCGAAGAATAATGGGATTCCATGTTTTCTAAGTCAAGAACATGATGAGGGATATGAATTGGATTTATTTTTTGTAGAGGATATGTGCAATCAACAATGTTATGGTACAATTGATCATGTTAAGTCTACAAGTGAGTATAGCTTTGATGCAAGTATTCATAACAAGACATTAAAATTTGTTGATTTGAGAAATTCTTATGAGAATGTTAGTATATCTACTGTAAGTGATAAAGTATGTAATGAATTCCAGTTAGCAAGATCAACCACAAGCAACTGCAATGAAGAAACCATTGATGGTTTTTAGTTTGATAGTGAAAATGTTTGTGTCTATCCTCAAGAGGATGTAAATGACATGCTTAATGAAGACACCCATTTCAATACTAAAATACAAAATGATGTGGATTGTTATTATGACAGCCCAATGGCAAGCAAGAATGAACAAATACACAACCTTTTCTCTATGGCAGATTGTGACCATGCTTTTGACAAGTTGTTAACAATTCAATCTCTTATGATTGGGGAAGTCTAGTTTATGATCAACCCATTGAGTTCTCAGACTTTGATGATGATGATGCCATGGTATATCTTGATTTACAACTTGGTAATGCATACAGTTCTAGTTAAGGTCAAGAAGAGGAAGTGGTTGAAAGAATGGATCAAAACAATGATCTATTGAGTTGTGAATAAATTTCAAATTTGTTGACCACTGAATATCAGAGATGTGCACATGGGAATAACCCTCAGTTTTTGTGTGCTACCCATGTTGATTTTGACAGTGATGATAATCTTCACTATGCAAGGTATGATGCATGTGTTTTTTATTCTCCTTCCAATTATGAACCAGTTGATCAGTATGATGATAATGTGCATGAAGACAAGCAACCATTTGATTGTAATAATGTATTGTATGATGAGTATGACAGTATGCATGCTAATGAAAACTTAGAAATCTGTTTTGATGAGTTTGAAGCAGCAAATGGCCATGAGGCTTGTGCATCCAATGAGCCAAGTCTTGAGAATTTTAATGCAGATTTGGAAAAGTCTTTGTTTGCTGACTTGAATGAGCCTAGTCATGAGTTTTTGAATATGGATGTGGATGTTGATTTCAATGAGAAATCAGATTATCTTTCTAAACCATAATTGCTCAGTTTGGAGCAAGCTCGAGAGTTTGAAGATGTTGATATGTTATGTTCAAAAGATAATAAAGTAAGGACGAGGATGGGCTAGAAATCCTTGATGATTCTCAATACCATCATGATGGAGGATAGTTGCAGAGTGTGTCAATGTATGAGTGTATCTCTTCACATACACTTGGAGATAGTTTGCATGATGCGCAAGATCTTCTAGTAAGTTCTTGTGATATTTTCACCTTTGATATGCAAGCTAGTGATCAGATTGAGCTTAATAGTACCAGCCATGTGGAAAAATGTGAGTGCTACTTTTGTCAGCTGGAAGAAGTTTTCATAGAATGTGGCAATGTGCAAGACATTGAAGAAAGTTTTTCAACTTGAGAATGGTTTATATGATGACTATGATGAGTTGTTGCCACATGATAATCAACATTCTGAGAGTATGCCTGACTTTTAGATGCATAGTGATTATGAATATGATGATCATTTTGAATATGATTTCTTGTTGGGAGATTCCAACATGTTTAATCAGGCAAATGGATATGATCAGGCTATGCTTTCATATGGTCTTGATCACCATCTTCAAATTTTGCCACTTGATACAAAATCAAAGAATGAAGAAAGTGGTAGTGATGTGGCATATATGATTTGGTTGCCATGTGATAACAAGGCTGAACAAAGAGCAAGTTTCCAATTGTATGAAGAAAGCTTGATACTTGTGTTTGCACAAGTATAGTCACTCATATTGTTGTGGTGTGATAAAAGAAAGCATGAGTTGAGGGAGATCATCTCCTTTAATAGATTGGTGTTTGATAGAGGTAAGAACTGACTCAGGCCTTTTTCATTTGTTGGCCTGGGGTCACCAAGTGAAGTCAAAAAAGAAGGTTGAATAAAGGAGTAGTTTGATAACAACCAATGGACTCAGTGTTTGGTCTACTCCATAGAGATTTGGATTCTTGCTATGCCCACAGGGAGCATACATCCCCAGTCGGAGCCACTATTGGGATTGCCATTTTTTGCAAATTTGAAGTTCTCATATTGAAAATTTTTCCTTTGCACTCTCATAAGTGCACTTGAAAAATCTACCTAAATGACCTACTTTGGAGGGTCATAATTTGGTGCCTATTGATTTTCGTGCAAAACCCCTTTTTGAACCCACTCATGTGACATATGTGAGCATGTATTTCAATTTTTATCCTCTCATGATGAGTGTTGATAGGGTTTTGAAAAGAAAAGCTAGAGCGTTTTGGCACTTTTCCGTTGTTTGAGAACTTTCAGTTTTGCAAAGTGACCTCCTGTTCGAGTTAATATTTTCAAATTGGATGATTTTCATATCAAATGGATTATTTCTCTCCATTCTCTTACATAAATGTACTCCCTGGTCCAATTTCAAAGTTTCATGATAAGATTTGATATTTTTTCGAGATCAAAGGCAAATGCAGTTTGTTTAATTTTACATCTGCATTTCTGATAGTGTTTCAAGGTAGTCAACTTTGACCTTCAATATCTCATGAAGAATAATGATTGAAGGGAAGCCCTCTTGCACACATTCTCAATGTACCTAAATGATCAAATGTCTCTAGTGGCAGCCTCTCAAAAGTTGATTTGATATTTTTTTCAAATTGGCGACTTGGTGAGTTTTAATTGGTTTTGAACAACTACAATTGTAGAAAAGTCTGACTAAGCTACTTTGACATTGAATATCTTTCACCTCATGATATGTTTCTCTGAGCCATCTATTGCACTCCATTCTCAGGTCAAATGTCTACATGCCTGTGCATTTTCATAGCTCCGGGAGGTCATTTGACTATTTTTCCAAGGTGATTCTCCCAAACCAACTTGACAGAGTTTGACCATTGGCAAGACATGCTTAGAAGTGAATTATGAATGACCAACCTAGTTTTATGATTTTGAAGGGTGTGTTAGTTTAAATCAAAATTGGAATGCTTTTGTTCCAAGAAAAAGAGTATAAAGGAAGTAAGTTATTACACATGAAACTCAAGTATTCATGCACAACTTTTACATGGTTCTCAAATAATAAGAAAAGTGATTTAATGAGCCCTTGGTACATGTAAGTCTTTATAGAAATGAAAAGATTATTTCACTTGGGTCATTATGAAAGATAGTCATGACACTATTTAATTTTGCTTGGTTGTTTAGAAGGTCATATGATACTAAGAAAGAAAACCTTTTTATATAGGCTAATATGCTAGAAGGGAGTTGATGAATAACTCAAAGATTTTGGAAGATGTAAAATTACTATTCCTCCCAGCAATTCAATTAAATCATGCATTAAACTTTTTCATACATATCTCTTAACAGTAATAAAAATAAACTTAAAAAATAAAATTATTGTTGTCCCTAGGATTCTTTAGATAAGGGAATGGACATAGTTATGTGGAGAATGAGTTGAAATAAATTGGTTTGTATCAGGGCAATTCTTTGGAGAGTGACTTACAGTTGACTTTTTTGGATAATGGTAAGAAAGTTGAAAAACAGAATGGTGGATTGAGAATAGAAAATGAAAGTAATTCAAATTACTTTGTGTTTTCCATAGGCTCATGTGAGAATTACCATCATCTTGGCATCTTACAATTGGTGTTGCATCCCTCAAGGTATGATTTGAACTTCATCTTTTCAAGTAGAGGGAGGATCAGTTGTGAGGATTGGTAAACGTTAAGTCTGAAGAGGATGACACTTGCAATGATTTCAAGGATGTATCAATGTAATGGGAGGAGGATCGAGTGTTGTTTGGAGGAGTATATTGGCGCTTAGCTCAAGGAAATGTTCCAATTCCCATGTTGACTCTCTATTTGAAGATGGACAAAACTTGGCTGCAATGGAAATAAATGAAGGGAAAGAGATGGCTGCATTTGGCCAATGTGAAAGAGGAACAACAATGCTGAACTCTAATCCAAAGGACATTGAATGGAGGCAACGTATTTAGATAGGCCATGCGAAATGTTTGGCAGGAGCCCCAAATGAATATGGTTTTCATGAATACCACAAATGTGGAATACCACAAAATGGAAGAAATACACAATAGATTTTGAGAAAGGCTTTAGTAACTTTGAAGCAAATGCAATTAGCAGTTGTACAGCCGTATTCTATAATTTTTGTCACTATCTTTCTTGCCCATGTGATGAGAGGAAGGATCCAATGCTAAAAGCAGTTACTTGATGCTACAAAGGGGATCGATCCATGAGATAAGGCGCTAGCATTCACAAGGCATGTGAATTTATTTACAAAGGATCCTAGATAAACATGGTGACATGGAACACCATGATTGTTGCACATACACACAATGGATGCATTGAAAAAGCTTTAGAAACTTCCAAGTGATTATATGGCAAGGAAACCTTTTAACGTTGGTCAAAACTAGTAGAAGAAATGTATGCAGATGGGGCAACTAGATTGTCAAGCGGGTTGACCATTTAATGGAATGCTCTGAATAGTGGTGTGACCAGTGTTAGCTGAAAGGTGGGACGATCAGAATTTGTAGGGATGATGGAAAATGTGTGGCCAGTTTGGGCACAACTTTGATGGATGGAGGCATTTGTTACTGTAGGTGAAGCCACCATGGTCGTGAGCTGTAGATAATGGAGGAGAATACTGTCGAGTAAAGAGGATTAGGGAAAACTTAGGAAAGAAAACCAAGATCAATGGTTGAGGGAGAAATGGCAATGCAGCCAAATCCTAGTCATCCATTGCAAATTGTGTAGGGTTGTTAGTGACGTCAGCCAAAGGGGTGTGAGGTGTGCGATGAGCAAGTGGTGGGCCTCAGGACATTTGAAGTGCACGGTCTGGTAAGGTTTTTGTTTCCCTGATATAATTCTTGAAAAGCCTCCAATTAAAAAGCTAAACATTTAAAATCAAATGTTTCTAAATATGAGTAAAGTATTGCTCGAATAAAGTGAAAAACATATGGGTCCAATTGAATTTTGTCTTCAATGGTGGGTGAAGGTTTTTTTTTAAATATATTCCCGACAAGGTAATATGAGTTTTATTTTTCAAAGGAAAGTATTTTAAATTTCACTTTTGTAAAGTGAAATTAAAATACTTACGAGAAAATGTTTTAAATGAAACATTTAAATATTATTTGTTGGGAAATAAAGATGAAAAGTGAAAGCACGGGGGGAGAATTTTATGAAGTGAATAAAATATTCACTGTCTAAAAGGCTATTAATTGTTGGGAAATAAAGTGTGCAGCATAACAAAGAGTAGAAATGTGAAGTTTTCATGGAAAAAGATAAAATTTCACTGCAGGGAAAAATGAAGAAGTGAGATTTTTCACGGTGAGTTGGTTTTTCTATTACAAATTGGTTTTCAAACCAGAGGAAAAACGTGTTGCAAAGGGAAGAGAGAAGAGAGACATTTTTCTCCAATTTCTTATTGTTGATTAACGATGGATGGAGCTTCCAGGTGTCTTCAATAGATTAACTTCTGGAGCTTTCCTTTCTTCTATATCTTCTAATTCTTCTCTCATTGTAAAGGGTTCTGAATTTCTGTATGGGTTGGGTAGATAGAGAAAGTCTAAGTTTGGGTCATAATTTGAGTCTATAAGCTATAATTGTTGATTTCATGAGTAAATATCAGCCAGATTGTGCAAGCAAATCATAAATGTCATCAAATTGTCTCCAGCTTTGTAAATTTTAAATCATACGAGTTTAATAATACAAAGTATGTTTGAGTTTGTCATCTCAGTTTCCTTGAGATTGTATTATTTGTTCATGGTTCTATTTGAATGAAATGGTTAAATTAATTTGAGCAGATAATATTAATTTCAAGTGTACAGGTTGGATCTATAAGAAGAATTTGATTGACAATGGGAGTGTATATGTTGGTGTAATGCATTAGCAGTTTGAATCCAGTGGTTGAAGTTTTTTTGTTGATGAAATTCTCTTTATAATTTTGTATTTGACTCCATGGCCCAAAATTAGGCACTGTTTTGTCATTCAACTTGATGCATTCTCAAAAACATTTTAAATTCAAAATCATTTTAAATCCTTGTTATTTAGTTGAGGTTTGGTGTTGAGTTCTACCTCCCAATTGTTGAGTGATTGTTGAGACACCACAAATATAGCTAGATTTGAGACTATTAATGCTTTCCTTGGTATATTTTCATTGGGAATTATTTGCTATAAAAAGCAATGCTTGTGAATAATTGAATCAAGTCTTTATGAATTGTAGAGGTTGACCCACCTTGGTCTTATAGAGCTAGAAGTGTAGGAGATTTCAGTCTTTGACTAAATCTTGTCAGTTGGCCAAATCCTTCTTTGAGTCTAAACATAAGAAATTGTCTATTCTTTAGGATTCATTTGATCTATTGATTTGGAACACCAACATATAGGAGAGTTGTTTGGGGTGGGATTCCATGACTCATTTTCGTTCAATTTGTCAGACTCCTCTAACCCAGAAGTATAAATAGGCATAGGTTTCAAAAAAGGGGTGCATTTGATGTGGTTGGGAGGGGTTCTTTCTGTAGACACCTAAATTTGGACACTTAATTTATCCAAATTTATCCCCTTTCATCTAAACATCTTTTTATTTGTGTTAGTTAGGTAATATCACTATTATCTAATTAATACCCTTAATTCTGCCAAATCCCTAAGGTATTTAGTTAATAATTAAATACCTTATTTCTTTAATCCTCCTTTCATCAAATGAATTAAATAAATATTATATTTATTTAATTCCTCACATGTCACATCTTTTTCTTAATCTTAATCAATCTCCTAATATCTTCATTAAGGATGTGCACATGCCTAATCCTTGATTAGGATGTGTCACATCCTCCAAATTTTGTAAGTTGGCTTCTAATCCTCATTACCCTCTAATTATCTTCTAATTATTGATTAGTTAATCCTAATTAGTGCCTTGGTCAACTCTCCCCATCCCCCAAGGAATTTTTAATTACTTTTTATTCATCCAAGACTTCTCTCTTCCCCATATGAATTTTTAATTCACATTTATTCCTCCTAGAATCCCCTTTTCCCATGCATCTTATAGAATCTTTGACTTGTCACATCAAGTCACATGTGGACAAGTGCTTCCCTTTTTGGAACCTTGTCTTGTCCATGATATTTTTAATTCACATTTATTCACCCAAGATTCTTCTCATCTCCCAATGTACTTCCAAGGTACATGTCTTTCTTACACATCGTCCTTCTTCCACCTCACTTACACATCATCCATCATAGGCCACTTCACCCTCCACATGTCAAGATTTGATGGCTTGTGAGTCCTCAACTCAACATATCCCTTCATCTTGGCTTTGTTGGCTTAATCTCAACCATTGAATTCTCTAGAGAATTCAAACTCTTCTATAAATACCCCCCTCTTCTAATGCATTTTTACAACACTTAGCCATTTGCACCCTTATGCTACCAAATTTCCCACTCAATTTGCAAGCATAATTTTAGCCACTTATCCATTACCATTTGCACTCATAGCATTTTTCAACTTGCATTTAGCCATCTCCATAGTCATTCAAGGAGCACACAAGCATTCAAAAATCAAGGGGCAACCAAGGGACTTCAACAGCACAAAGGTATAACCATTTGTCATCTATCTTTTATCTTATTTCTTTGTGTTATCATTTCCTTAGGCTAATCTTTGAGGTGTCTTTTGTGTTTCTCCATATTGCATAATAGTTGTTTTGCATATTTAGAATAGGATAAACATTTAGGATCACACTTTCATTAACAGGGGCTTTACCTCGGGCCTTGGTGCTATAGTGAATGGTAGGAGGGGTTACATCAAAGGTAATATAGGGGTTGAGCTTCATAGAGGGATTAGTGGGGTTGTGAATGGTTAGAGGGTATGTGTGGGATCATCATGGAAAAAATAGACCCTTAACTGGTGAAAAATTCAAAAAAATCAGAGTTAGGCAACTTGACATAAATTTTTTAATAAGTTATCTATATTATTTCAAAATATGTAAGAATAAAATCTGTAGCAAATTGAATGTAGTTTCTAAACTACTAGATTTTTATTTTTTTTAAACTATTTGGGTGAAAATTTGATATTTTAATGGGTACTTAAATTCGGGGAAAAATGAAGTAGGTGTCTGTCTCCTTACACCTAACCACAATAAAATGATAATATTTTTTTATAGATTTTTTAGATATAAGTAGAGGACTCATGTCGATGCTTGATCACATATTTTTTCTATATAAGCTGTTTCCAAGTAGAATTATTAATTATAAATTTTTTATTACAAATTTTAAAAATATAAAAAACTCGTATGTCATTACCTTATGCTTGGTCAAAGGAAACTTCATAAAGAAACATTTTTATTTTTTTAATCTTATAGAATACAAAGCATAGAATGTGACGCATGTTTCAGATTCAGAAAATGTGATATCATCTGAAAGCTATAGATGTTTTTCAATCAGACTATCAATCAGGAATTTAGTCGTAAATCAAATAGAAAGTGAATAATTATTGTTTATTAAATTCAAAGTAAAGAATAATTTATATAGGTGGAAAGCTGAGAATTTCCTTTAAAAACACTTTTCATTTCATTAATTTTGGGTAAAAAAAAGTCGTTAGCCACATACCCTACACATACCCATTATATTGCCAATTTTTGGCCCATCATGATCCTTCACATACCCTCAAGTGTTCTTTTGAATAGTGGCAAGGAAAAGTAATAGAAAAGAATGAAACTTATAGAGATGATAAATAAATCCCCTATGGATGGGTAATTTATTGTATCTAGCTTAGACAATTCTAACAAATTGCTCAAGTGAGGATAGAAGCCAAAAGGTGAAGTTCATTTTAACATTATACCTAAGATGATTAAGCATAGGGAAAAGATGAGCATGGAAGCAACATAACTACCCTTTGAGTGTGACATACCTAATGAGGACTTTTGCAATTTTTCTCTAAATGCCAGGTAGGTATGCATAGTTAAATCTATTCACCCTCTCACCTTATTTCAAAAAGCATTCCATTTATTTTTGGAAATGGCCTTTCGACTTATGAGGAATGCTCACTTCTTCTAGAGAGAGCCCCATCACTTCCACAATTAACTCAAGAGTCACCATGAAGAAAATCCCTTCAACAATAATAGTGCCATTCATCGAAGAATTAGCGAACGCCACATAAATCTTGGGGTCATGCCCCTGCATACCATCCATAAACGAAGCCAGCTTCCCCATTCTAGAATGGTCCAAACCTCCTTTTCCTACTCCCATCCCTCACAACTAATGGGTTTGTCCTGAACCAGATTACCCCCCATTGCCAAAATCACAAATTTCAGAGCAAGGTAATACCAATTGTAGAAATGGCTATACAAAAACCAAAGCTGCAAGTAAATGTATATATGAAAAGACTAATTAGCGAGCTTAAGTTGCCATAATTGAGGAGCATGGAAACTATCAATAAGATTTGACATCATATCCAACTTGATCTTATTTTGATAGTACTTTAGTATCATGTTGAATTAATTTGAGCATCTGACCTAGGATATAGAGGATATTATCCCATATTACTAAATTTGGAGTTAAGGCTCAAAGATTTTCTAAAGCATAGATGACTTTATTACCATTCCTATACTCATGATTAACACTACAATTTTTGAGGGAAGTCATGAGATTGTGAGCTCAGGACATAGGGTCCTGGAGGGTCCAATAGGGAGAGGCTTTCCCCATTAGCAAGAGAGTTGTGTTTCTAGAATTTCCTTCTATAACTAAATTTGAAATCCCAGCTTGCATGGCAATTTGTATGTCATGGAAGGTCACCAACACCTTAGTAAAACTAGATGATTGAACCCCCAAGTTGACTGTGTAATCCAAAATTAATTTTCCCTTATGATCATGGATGACCCCACTCCCACCCACCCAACCTGGGTTAGGTTTGATAGAGCCATCAAATTTGAGCTTCAGCCAACCAAGCTCGGTGGGGACTAGTTATGATTTATTGTTCCTTAGGAATCTTTTGATATTTTTATTTCTTGATTTCTTGATTGAAGATTTATTATGTCAATGAATTGTTTTATCCTCTGTATATATTCCTTGAAGTCACCACCCTTGATTATAAAGGATTCATCATCTTTTGAAGGTTCACAAATTTTCTCACATCATCACTATTCTTGAGAACCTAATTTAACTCTCTTGCAAAATTACCTAAGGTCATATTCTTAATTGGATTCTTCAATGATGGTATGGATGAAATGCTCTCCCTTTTATATCACAAGTTTTAAGGAGTCACACCCTTTCTATTTCAATAGTAGCAACTCTTCATTATTCAATTTTAGATAAATTATCTCATTAATGCTTCTCAACTCAAGAAGAATTTTGAAAAACAAAGTTTTTTAATATTTTCATAATCATAAATATACATGGAATAATCTTGTTGAAGACACATCTAGCATGAAGAAACACATGGATAAACTTAATACATGTAGCATGCATGTGAAGGACACATAAATACATATAAGATATGAAGCATGCACGAGGTCTGAAGCATGAAGCATACACATGAATACACATAATACATGAAGTATACACAGGAAGCATGAAGCATAAATTATAAACATGAAGCATGAAGCATATAAGTGAATACATGTAATACATGAATTTTATATAGGATGCATGAATATAGGAAGCATGAATGAAGCATGAACATAAATACACGCAATTCATGAAGCATACACTTGAATACTTGCAAGTCACAAAGTATACACTTGAATACATGTAAGAACCAAGTATACACTTGAATACATGCAAGTGACAAAGTGTATACTTGAATAAATGTAAGTCACAAAGTATGCACTTGAATACATGTAAGTCACAAAGTACATTCATGGATTCACGTAGTTGGTTTTCTGCAGGCTAGCAAGAATGATGCTCTAATACCAATTGTAATGCCCCCTTTCGGGATTTCCCTAAATCTTGCCCTAGAATCATAAGCTTTTAATGTATTTAGGATTATAACTCACCACTTAAATGCTTCAAGAAAGATAAATCTTGGTTTAAGTCTTGCAATCATGTTAGATAATATTGGAAATATAATTCATATGATCAGAACATAATAAATGCTTACATATTTAAGCTATACAAAAACATACAACTATTTCAAGACTTTCTAAACTACCAATATCCATAATGCATAGTGGAAGTTTTAATCATAATAGAACTTGGATGAGAAATATGTTAAGTCCACCCAAAGCTATCCATCTAAGACCAAGAGCACAAGATTCTAACCAAGACAACCCATCCCTTGGCCCCAAGTGGTAGGAACGTCTGAACCAAGACAATTCCACCCTTGGGGTGGGATACTTAGTGGATACACTTGTACCTTCTTTTCCATCCAATGCTTGTATTGTCCATCCCTCTTATGATTGAAACTCATTTATTCCATCCTAACAACCAATCATAGTTTGGCTTGATAGGAAAACATTGAAAGGGGTTCCTATAAACTACTCAACCCATCTAAGCCCAAGAGAACAATAATCTAACCAAGACAACCCATCCCTTGGCACCAAGTGACAAGAATGTTCGAACCAAGAAAATTCCACCCTTGGGGTTGGCTACTTAGCATGGGAGGCCCATAAACTACATCCTCCTAACTTGCTTCCTTCAACCTTACATTTGATTGATCATAGGATAAAGACATTCATAAATAAATAAATAAATATATTTATATATATATATAAATTATTTATTTTAGAGGAATATAATTTAAGTATTGTTCTATTATAGTAGTGCTATGAAATATATATGTCAGAGAAACCAACTTAGTCATACATTAATTGTTGCATACTACCTCTATAGTTCATATGGGATCCTATTTGTTATTTTATTGTATGTTTGCAATTAAGTCTAACTGATGTATCCAATCTGTAGATTGCTTGAGTAGTGAATGTATTTATTAAGATGATTGATGATTTAATATTTAGAAGATATTGTCTTCACTCACTTACAATTATGTATTTTCTCCTTAGAATTGAATTGATGATTTAATATTCAGATGATATTCTCTTTTGCTCATGATTTGATTCCCATTGGTATTGACCTCACTTCTTCTTATATTTATAAACAACTAAGAGACACCCCTCTTCATGGTATCTATTCATCCAAGGGGTAAGTGCATGGATCTGCGACACAATTTTGGCTCTTAAGATGCCACATTTCTTTTGAAATTATCAAAATCTGATTTGCACAAGAAAATGAAGATACTTGTGCTCAAAATTTCAAGATGTTGCAAGAACAAAAGTTGAAGTGATCTGAGTCTAGTTTCTAAGCTACAATTTTTTTAAAAAAATCATGAATATTTAAGGGTCTCAAAAAGGGGGGGTGCAAAACAGGTCCTATTTTTATTAAAAAAACAATATAGAGCCCGAGGGCTCCCCCCTTTTTGATTTTTTTTTTTTTAGAATTTCAGCAATCCCAATGGTTAGAAATTAGCTAACACCCTGTAGTTTATCCTCGCTCTTTCGGATAATTTTTTCAATGAATATATAATATTTTATGAATTTTCAAAGTGGATACATCCTGAAAAAGCTAAAATTTGAGCGTGCTCCCCACTAATTTTTTTAAAAACTAATAAAAAATTGAATTTTTTTTCATCATGTGTAGAATGGAATCTAGTTTCAAAAAATTTAATTTGTTTCACATTTCGAGAACAAGTAAAAATCTATCCTAAAACTAGTACATGTTGGGTTTTGACCAAAAACAGAGGCATTTATAATAGAAGTTATGGATCAAAAACTTATTGAATCAAAATGAAAAAAGAATTATGTATTTAGATAGCTAAGAGAGAAGTTAACGATATCATGTTTTTTTTATAAAATTGCATTGAAAGACATGCAAACGTGACAAGGAGCACAGACAAAAATATGAGGAAATTTGGAAAATCCTTTCAATTAACACATCCAAAGCAGGTCATTTGGTGAGTGACAAATTTGTCACTTGCAAAATTACCTTCTTTGGATAAAATGTAACTTTCCCCTCTCTTTGGTCAACCACTCTAATCATGTTGAGAGTGTGCAAAGTTGAGGTTTTACCTTTCATACGATGTCTACCTTGTTACCCTAACTGGATAACTCTCTATCCCTCTAAAGTGTTCTCTCTCTCTCTGAGGTCTCACTCCCTCCCACGCTACCAACTACTCTCTCTCACTCCAAATCCCTCTCTTAGGTATCGTTCCCTCCCACCCTACCTAGATAAATCTATCTCACTCCAACCCCCTTTCTCACTCTCCCTCTCTCTCTCTCCCTCTAGTCTTTTTGTCTCTCTCACTCCATCTCCCTCTCTTAGGTCATTATCTTTCTCTCTCTCTCTCAAGTCTCTCCTCCTACACCCTCTCCCTCTCTTAGATCTCTCCTCCTCCCTCTATCTCTCCCACTCCTCTCTCTCTCACTCCTTTGTCTCTTTCCCTCTCTCTCACTCTCTCTCTCGGTGTCTCCTCCCACCCCATCTCTCTCTCTGCCTCCTTCTGCCTCCTCAGTCTCTCCCTCTAGATTCTGATTCATCTCTTGCTCCCTCCTTCTATCTCTTTTTGTTGTCTCCTCCATCTCTCAAGTATCTCCCTCCTACCCCCTCTCCCTCTTTCTCTTTGTCAAGTCTCCTCCTCCTATCCCCTCTCCCTTTCATAGTAACTCCCTCTATCTCTCTCCCACTCCCTCCCTCTCTCACTCCCTCTATATCTCTCCCTCCCTCTCTCCCTCTCCCTCTCACTCTCTCTCAAGTATCTCCCTCCCACCACCTCTCCCTCTCTCTCTCGGGTCCCTCTCTCTCTCTGAAATTATCTACCTCCACCACCTCTCCCTCTCTCGGGTCCCTCTCTCTCTCATTCCTCTCCTCTCTCTCCCAATCTCTCTCGGATCTCTTCCTCCCACACCCCTCTCCCTCCCTCTCTCTCAAATCTCTCCCTCCTACCCCCTCTCCCTATCTCAGATCTCTCTTAGTCTCTCACTCTTACTCCCTCTATCTCTCTCCCTCTCTCTCAGGTATCTCCCTCCCACCCCTTCTATTTCCCTCTCTCTCAGGTATATATATATCCCCCATCCCTTTATCTTAGGAACTCCTTTCCTTCCCACCCCTCTCCTCTCTCAAGTCTCTCTCTCTCTCCTCCTTTATCTCTCATCCTCTATCTCCCCTCCCTCTCTCTTCTCTCTCTCGGGTCTCTCCTCTCTCTTAGGTTTTCTCCTCTCTCTCTCAGAGTCTCTCCCTCATACCCCCCTCTCTCTCTCTCTCCTCCCTCTCTCTCTCCTCCATCTATCTCTCTTTGTATCTCTCTATCTATGTGCTTTGTCTCCCTCTATCTTAGGTATCCTCCTCCCAACCTCAACCTCTCTCTCTCTCTCCTCTCTCTTAGGTTTAGGGTTTAGGGTTTAAAATTATGGTTTAAGGTTTAAGGAATTAGAGGGTATAGGGTTGAGAGAGATAAGGGTTGAGTTTTAAGGGTTTAAGTTTAAGGGTTGAGGATCGAGGGTTTAAGGGTTTAGGGTTTAAGGTTTAAGGGTTTAAGGTTTAGGCTTTAGGGTTTACAATTTATGGTTTAAGGGTAGAGGGTTTGAGGGTAGAGGGTTTAAAGGGTTTAAGGGTTTAGGGTTGAGGTTTAAGGGTTTAAGAGTTTAGGGTTTAGGAGTTTTAAGTTGGGAGTTTACATTTATGGCTTAAGGGTTAGAGGGTGTAGGGTTGAAGAGAGAGGTGTTTGAGGGTTTAATGGTTCAAGGGTTTGGGATTGAGGGGTTGAGGGGTAGAGGAGTATTAGAGGATTGAGGGTTGAGGAGTAGATGAGTAGAGAGAGAGAGAGGGGGGTTGAGGTTTTTAGGTTTGAGGGTAGAGGGTAGAGGGTAGAGGGTTAAGGGTTAAGGGTTAAGGGTAGAGGATAGACGGTAGAGGGTTGAGGGTTAAGGGTAGATGGTAGAGAGTTTAAGGGTTTAGGGTATAGGGTTTAAGGGTTTAGGGATTATGGTTTAAGCATTGAGGGATTAGGGTAGAGGTTTGAGGGTTGACGGTAGAGGATAGAAGGTAGAGGGTGTAGGGTTGAGAGAGAGAGGGGGGTTGAGGGTTTAAGAGTTTTATGGTTTAAGGTTTACAATTTAAGGGTAGAGGGTGTAGGGTTGAGAGAGAGAAAGAAGGGGGTTGAGGGTTTGGAGAGAGAGACAGAGAGAGTGAGAGGGTAAGGGTTTTAGGGTAGAGGGTAGAGGGTTGAGGCTAGAGGGTAGAGGTTTGAGGGTAGAGGGTTGAGGGTTGAGTAGAGGTTTAGGGTTGAGGAAGAGAGAGAGATAAAGATGGCTTTTAAGGGGTTTTATGGTTTATGGTTTTAATGGTAGAGGTGTAGGGTTGAGAGAGAATAGGGTTGAGTTTTAGGGTTTAGGAGTTTAAAGGGGTTGAGGGTTGAGGTTGAGGGTTGATGGTAGAGGGTAAAGGGTAGAGGGTGGAGAGAGAGATAGAGAGGGTTGAGGTTTTAGGGTTGAGGGTAGAGGGTAGATGGTTTGAGGTTTTAGGGTTTAAGGGTTAAGGGTTTAAGGGTTGAGGGTGGTAGAGGGTTGAGGGTAGATTGTATAGGGTGGAGGGTTTAGGGTTGAAAGTTTCAGGGTTGAGAGAGAGAGAGGGTGGGTTGAGGATTTAAGGGTTTTAGGGCTTAGGGTTTACAATTTTAGGGTTTTAGGGTTTACGGTTTATGGTTTAAGGGTAGAGGGTGTAGGGTTGAGAGAGAGAGACAAGGGGTTGATGGTTTTAGGGTTTATAATTTACGTTTTAATGGTTGAGGGTAAAAATTTTAAGGTTTAGGGTTTTAGGGTTTTAGGGTTTAAGGAGTCAAAGAATTAGAGGTTTTAAGGTTTAGGGTTTTAGGGTTTTAGGGTTTAAGAATTAGGGTTGAGGGTAGAGGTTTAAGGTTTAGGGTTTCAAGGTTGAGGGTATAGGAGTGGGGTTGAGGGTTGAGAGTAGAGGCGTGTAGAGAGTTGAGAGAGAGAGGGGGTTGGGGTTTTAGGGTTCTGATTTAAGGGTAGAGGTGTAAGAGAGTTGGGGAGAGAGAAGGGGTTGAGAGGATTTAAGAAGGGTTTTAGGGTTTAAGTTTGAGGGTTGAGGGGTTGAGGGTAGAGAATTAGAGGGTAGAGAGAGATAGAGAGGGTTGAGGGTTTTAGGGTTGAGGGTAGAGGGTTAAGGGTAGAGGGTAGATAGTTTAAGGGTTAAGGGTTTAAGGGTTGAGGGTGGAGGGTTAAGGGTTGAGTGTAGAGGGTTCTAGGTTAGAGAGGGGTTGAGGGTTTTAGGGTTTGCATTTTAAGGAATTTAGGGTATGGGGTTGAGAGAGCGAGGGGGTTGATGGTTTAGGGTTTAGGGTTCTGGTTGGGGTTGAGGTAGGGGTTTAAGTTTTAGGTTTGGGGTTTTAGGGTTTAGAATTCGAGGGGTAGATGGTTTTAAGGGTTTACAGAGGTTTTAGGGTTTTGGGGTTTTAGAAGGGGTTGAGGGTTGAGGGTAGAGGGTTTAAGAATCAAGGATTGAGGGTTGAGGGTATAGGGTAGAGGGTGTAGGGTTGAGAGAGAGAGGGGGGTTGAGGGTTTAAGATTTTTAGGGTTTAGGGTTTAGGGTTTAATATTTTAGGGTTTAGGGGTGTAGGATTTAATGGTTTAGGGTTTAGGTTTTAAGGGTAGAGGGTGTAGAGTTAAGAGAGAGATAGGGGGATTTTAGGGTTTTAGGGTTTATGTGTTGAGGGTTGAGGGTAGAGGGTAGAGGGTAGAGAGAGAGATAGAGAGAGGGGGTTGAGGGTTGAGGGTTGAGGGTTTGAGGTGAGGTAGAGGGTTAAGGTTGGGAGTAGGAGTAGAGGAGTAGAGGGAGGTTGAGGGTTGAGGTTGAGGGTTGAGGTTGAGGTTGAGGGTGTAGGGTTGAGGAGAGAGGGGGTTGAGGGTTTAAAATTTTTTAGGGGTTTAGGGTTTAGGGTTTAAAAAAGGTAGAGGGTGTAGGGTCGAGAGAGAGAGAGAGAGAGAGAGAGAGAGAGAGAGAGAGAGAGAGAGAGAGAGAGAGAGAGAGAGAGGGAGAGAGAGAGAGAGAGAGAGAGAGAGAGAGAGAGAGAGAGAGAGTTTAGGGGTTTTTAGGGTTGAGGGGTATAGGGTGTATAGGGTAGAGGGTTGAGGGTTGAGAGTAGAGGGTGTAGGGTTAAGAGAGAGAGATATATGAGGGGGTTGAGGGTTTAAGGTTTATGGTTTAAGGGTAGAAGGTGTAGGGTTGAGAGAGATAGATAGATAGGGGGGTTGAGGGTTTAAGGCAAGGATAACTTTAATAACTCCCCCCCCCTCGATGAAGGTGTAAAATCCTTGTGAATATTTCCTTTTATTTGAAATAAATAATTAATTTTCCTAGCGAATCTATGCACATTATAAAAAAAATAGTAAAATCCTGGTGAATCTTAATGAATAATTGGTAAAAATAGTAATCATACTAGCAAATCCTAATGAATAATCACTAAAAAAATTAATTACAATGTCGAATCTCTCCTTTAAAAATTTTCATAGTTGGTTGGCACAATTCCCCCATATTTTTTTAGTTTTTTGTAATATTGAAGTAGGGGCCCAAGGGTGGTAGCCACTAGAGGGGTCAAGGGGCAGCACCCTTTGCAGGGGTCAAGGGGGCAGAGTCCACTTGTGGGGGTTAAGGGGGCAACTTCCCATCACAGGGTCTGAGGACAACGACCTCGACACGCTCCTATCGCAATATAGGTGGGGTTGAGGGGTAGAGCCCCTCGCCACCAAGCATAAATTCACTATCGAAAATGCATTAGAGCACACATAGATTAAGTGTTTTTTAAAAATATCACTTTAAAATTAAGACTAAATGAAAAGTGAAAATGCTATCATCGATTAGCTTTTTAATCAAATGGCTATAGGTTAATTCCACGACCTAATACGCATGTGCCTTTTAAAAGGCACATGTGTATTAGGTCACAAAATCAACTTGTAGCCATCCGATTAAAAAGCTAATCGATGGCAATAAATAAAAGCCCCAAAATTAAATGGTAATTTATTATTAGTGGCAATATTACCCCAAAATTAATGGTAGGAAAATAATATTACTGGAAAATATAATTAATATCTGTAATTATAGTATAAACTACTGGTGAATCAGTTCCAATGATGCATCATTTAAATAGGCGAATTAATTGGGACAAAATTATTTTTTGTAAAAACCTGGTGATTCAGTATTCTTTTTAGCTTGTACTATTCAGCATTTTTGGAGGTCCCAATTTCAATTATTCACCAATTGGAAAAGATTCACCACTAAATTTTTCCCTGGTTTAAGGGTTTACGGTTTATGCTTTAAGGGTAGAGGATGTAGGGTTGAGAGAGAGAGAGGGTTTAGGGTTTATGGTTGAGGATAGAGGGTAGAGGGTTTAAGGGTTGAGAGAGAGAGAGGGTTGAGGGTTTTAGGGTTGAGGGTTTAATGGTTTATGGTTTATAGTTTAAGGATAGAGGGTAGACAAATCTATTTCACTCCAACCCCTCTCCCATTGTGAGGTCTTTCCCCCCACCCTAACTGGATAACTCTTTATCCTCTCAAGTCTCTATCACTCTCAGGTCTCAGTCCCTACCACACTACTAGGACTAATCTCTCTCTCATATCCCCTCTCCCTCTATCTCAAGTCTCACTCCCTTCCTATTGATATTTTGAAAGCATTTCAAAGTGACAAATTTGGCGCTCTCCAAATTTGGCGAGCGCCAAATGTGTTTTTTACCTTGAAACAGTAAAATAGGGGTTGACCCCATGATTTAGGCCCACATGATCCTATTTTTTTCTATTTAAACACTTAATCCAATAGAGAAACACATTTTTTATGTAGTTGACTCCCTGTTGTACCAATCCATGCTTGATCCATCACCTTTTTTCCACCAATTTGCATGCCAGACAACATAGATGAAGACATTTTGAAGTTTCTACATCATTTTACATTATCTCAGGTAATATATTCATTTTGGTAATATTGAAATGTTTATATTTAGTATGTTTATTTATTTTTGACAATAATCTAAATTCCTTTAATGATTTTATTAATCATAACAATTGGACATAGAATCTAACATTGAATTAGATGGGAGTTGCATAAAAAAGTTTAATTTTTACGAATTTGAAGAAAAAAATGAAAACCATGACATAATTTAGATGAATTCATGTTTAAAATTATATAAACGACATCAAATTAACATAAATTTTCTTATGAATTCTATTTTCATTTCTTATAGTAGTCCATTTCCAGCATGCTTAGATAAACGAATTCAACTTAACACAAGTTTTTTTGTTTTGTTTTGAGAATTTATAGACCATTCATTTGATGATTTTATTAATCTTCATTGTTACACATAGAATTGAAAATTAAATTCATTATTACTAATGGTTGTGGGAAAAAAATTATTTTCAACTAATTTGGAAAGACTAAGAGCTTTCATCATTGTTAATGTGCAAGTTTCCATTAATTTTTTTGTGCCATAAAGAATTCACCTTCATCATGTGCCCAGATAATTTCAAGTGACTCAAGACATAGTTGGTTTAATGCAAGTTTCCATTCATTCATACCATTTACCATTCTTTCTTGTAGGTTTTCAACAGAGGTTTGTTGACCTCAAAATAGCATTAGGTTTCTTTGGAACAACTTTGACAAAACAAAGCATTTGTACACTATCGTAGACCACAAATTAGGTCACTTTTACAAATGGGTCCTATTCCAGAAACTCATCCTCAATCCAAAAAATCAATGGGGCAGCAACAACCAATCAACAAAACCTCCAATTTCACCATTTATTTGCAGTGACACACTTTTGAAGACATCTAAACAAGAAACCCTTGTTTTAGACAATTTACATGGGGGTTTATTGAAAAACTATATCCTAGACCTTTTCTAGCCTGTCCACCACTTCAAACACCCTTAATTATGTTTTCATATGCTTATAAGTTCATTCACCAGCCTCTATCATCAACATTTCACTAAACCCTAGTTCAAAACCTTCATTTTCAAGAAAAAATTGGACAAAAACCTTCGGGACAGCAACACAAAAAGCCTTCAAACATATTCATTCCTCCAAAAAACTATTTACACACCTAAATCATGCCCTAGTGAGACATTCCACCAAGTTACATAACAAAACAGTGAGTGGAATGGATTAAAATGTCATTTTTATACACTCAAAACCCTTAAAATAGGGTATATAGACTGGTCCTCTATAATTTGTCTCTAAAGTGCACAAAAAACAATTTAAATCAATCCAAACCAAGTCTAAAATGGTGTTAGGCATGATCCCCAAGTTGGAGGAACATCATCAACCATAGGTGAAGTTTAATGCACATCTCTAATTGAAGACACACCAGCAACATGTTGTCTTCCAAGTACATCAGAAATCACATCTACAATTGAAGACACACCATCAATAACATTGTGTTTCAAATTTACATTAGAAAACATGTCTCTATTTGAAGTCACTCCACAAATGACATATCAAGTTGGACGTACAACATCATTTACATGTCAATCTCAAGGTATGTCATCAATTGCACCTCTAATTGAAGGTGCTCGATCTATCCCCGATGTTGTTGACATTCCTAATGTTGACACAAATTTACATTGGAGAAATCCTAGATTTTTTCATAGAAAACTTGTATTTTTATTTATATTGATTCCAATGTTTTGAAATGGATGCTTGATAAGATGTCAAAATGTACATGTCAAAGGGCCACACAGAGGATATGGATTTTTTTTTTGAGAAGCTAAGTGAGGGTGGAAGATGCCAACTATTTTTTGAAATGATGAGGCAACTCAAATTTAGGCCCACCATGAAGGCTCTTGGGATAAGAGTTTTGAATGACTCAAGTGAAAATTCCATTGTAAATAATTTGATGAGCACATATGAGAATGTGGGTTCTACCTCACACACAAAGGATAGTTATGCCACAAGACATGTGATGACAAAAACACTGTTAAGCAATCAGAAAAGGAACAAGGTGAACCTTACAAAGACAAGTAAGTCTTTGAAAATAAGTAGACCATCTCTAATGAGAGCCAAAGGAAGGCGTGAAAGATTGGAGGATCCAAATAACAATGAGTTATGGGCATTCTTGGGTAGAGTGCCATGAAAAGATAAAATAATTGCTCAAGGCTTGAGATCTTTAATAGTAGATTATTGGAAGGATAACACAAGGATCTCTCCTAATCAAAGAGATGTTGTAAGAAGGAGAATTGATAGTAAAATCCATGAGCCACATCCAAAGCATTATTTGGGTACCACTCAAACCCAATTTTTTGCTGATTTTGTACAAAAGTTTCCTGAAATTAAAATATGTCAAAGGTATTTTGAAATGCTAAATCCTTTTTATGTCAAAATAAATCACACATGCACTACTTGTTGTTGTAGAGTACATATTGAGTTTTCTAACCATTATGATGTTTATCAACGTATATGTGTAGATATGCATACTGACAATGTTTTGTAGGAATGTAACATAAGGCCTCCACCAAAATCCTTAAGGGAATTCTTATCTTCCATTTTATGTGAAAGAGAGGATGGGAATTTTTTTTACAAGAAGTCATGTTTGGATGACACGTCCCATCATTGTGGTGGCATGCAATATTTTCCAATTTTCCAACACATGGCTAGTACACACACAATTGTAGATAAAATTATTGAATTTGGCAAATACAAGACAGTGGCCTATAGTCTAAAAGATGGGAAAGAAGAAAATAAATGTGAATTGGTGAGTGATAAGATTCTAGTATATCAGTTTATGGGAATTTTCCATGATCGGGTGATTTATGAGTATGCAAGGCATACAAATAGAGCTCAATGGTTGGACTCATAGTTCAAGTTATGCAAGGACACGTTTCCACTTCATAGCATCATTTCAGTTGGCAACTTCATGGAGAACTACACACTAAATCAATAGAATGAGGTGCAATCACAGTACTAAAACTCCACACAATCTGTTATATTTGTGCATATAGCATTCATTCATGCAAATGATAGTACAAAGGATAACAGGAGAGTATTGAGGGAGTATCACTTTTACATCAGTGATGATCACATGCATTCTACCGAGTTTGTACAAGGTTGCTTTCAGATGTTCTATGTTGATCTAGCTAGCAGGGGCATATCATTCAGTAAACATATCATATGGTCAGATAACTATACATCACAATTCAAGAATTCTAGAATTGTTTATTGGTTGAGCAGGATGCATAGGATCAGTGGTGTTCAACATATGTGGAACTTCTCAGAGGTTGGGCATGGAAAGGGGGGAGCATGATGGAGCAAGTGCATGTATCAAAAGATCCCTTGCACGAGAAGAGTTAAAGTACAAAGACAATGTAAAGTTGATAGATGCAAGATCAATTGTCAAGTGGTGCAATCATGCAATGGGTCCAGGTAGTCAAGGTAATTCTTTAGTTCGTAGATTTCTTCATTTAGTCTAGATGATACTAACATTGCAAAATATGAGGATTGTTGTACACTAACAGGATCGAGAGAGCTACGCTCTTTCAGAAGCTCCAATTTAGGTACATGGACTATCCATACACATAAGATGGCATGCTTTTGTTCTGTATGTACACTTTAAGCATGGAATTATTGTGAGTCAATAGAGGGGGTTGATGAATGGTCTATAAGAGGTCTAACCTCACTTGACACTTATCAGCTCCTGATGGCTCTAAAAATCACAGAGATGCAATCATGTGTTTACTTTGATCATCTATCAGACCTTTTAGAACCAGTTAATATATCTTACTTACAGGTTTTATTTTGATGTTCATTAAATACATCTAACAAGATGAACATATCAATGCATAGCATGTTTATGCAGTGATTGCAGATGAAGACAATGAAGAGGGTACAAATTATTACCTGTGTCATTTTATTGAGGCCAAAAAGAAATTGGAAGCCCCTATTATAAATGGAGAAAACATAGAATATCCTATAGGTTCGATGGTTGTTACTGGAACATGGATTAGAAGGTATCTAGTTAAGAATGTTGTAGTTTGGTTGTGTAAGGAATTCAACACACATCAAAAGATTCTTCACTACTTGAACCTTGTCATCCCCACCAATGTTCATTTGATCAAATATAAGGGTAGACCTATGAACAAGAACTTGTGGAAAGTGTGTGAGTCTGACCACAAGGAAATACTTGGCACAATAAAGAGTAGAGTAGACCCATATGGTTCCCTAGATTGATTTATAAGTATGCACATTGATATATTTGTAAATTCATAGACATTTAGGACTGTCATTGATGCATTTGTGACTATAGGTTATACTTAAACTTTTGTCAACTTAAGAAAAGAACAACATCAGTTGCTAGTACAAGTGTTCAGTGGTATGAGAAACACCAGTTGCTAGTGTTATTTCTGGTTCTCAATCTTCTCTTTTCCATTTCGTAGATTTATCGGATTCTTATATGCTCTATGTTTTATGTTGAGGGTGTTAGTGATATATTTTAAATATATACATATGATCATCGAGAGATGATAAAGTAGTGAAAGATGGGCCACATCACCATTGTAGGACCTTCAATTGATCTACTTACAACATGCATGAAGGTGATAATAGATCTCGTCAAAAGGTGTATGTCTGACATTATTCAATTATTGTTCTTTTAATGATTTTTATGAGTCCATGTCTAAAAATTTTAGGCTTTTGCAAGATTGTTGTGGACCAAATTCCAGTGATAGGACACAACCATGGAGAGGCTACTACCCATGTGTTTCTAAGGGAGCAGGGGAAGTACATGTTTTGAAGAATTTTGGAATGCAAATAATTGGGCCACCTAAGGTGGATTTGAGAAAAGAAACTGGGCAGCAGCTCCTTTTTTTTCTTCTTGTACAATATATTTCATGATGTGGGCTGCAAATGGGAGGATTATTTCCTTGCATATATTGCTACAAATATTGAGAAATGGGAGGATTTTGAAGACGTTCTTTCATCACTATTGTAATATTTTCTATTGACTTAGTGTATTTTTGGATATACAAAAATTATGAGAAATTAATACATGTAAATGTGTATACTCCTTAATATATGCCTCAATTAAATGTGTATATAGTACATTTAAAGTTAGTTGTAATCATGTATGGTTTACATTTAAAGTTTTCATTGGAAGTTTAAATATTAGTAGGATCGGTTTGATGGTTAGTTTTGGTTGTGGGATTTTAAATAAAACCACTTGGGTTGATGAGAAAAGTTGTTGATCATTTATGAGGAAGAAATCAATAAAAACTCACTTTTTTTTATTGTTTTCCAAAAATTTGCTGCTCTCTTGCTATGTATGGTTCCGTACAACTTGTATTCAATCCAAATTGCATCTAATTTGAAGGATATATGTGTTAGCTTCATTTTTGATTTGGAGTGAAGTGTTTTAATAATTTTATTGCAATTTTACTCAAGCAGGTTTGGAGGGTTTATTGAAATTCCTACTCCCACAACTTATCTCACCTTTCCAAACCATCAAACATGCCTGAAATGACCTATACAAGCTTAAAATACCCTCAAAATCTCCTGCCCCAAGGGTTTACTACAATTACCCACCTTAAACCATCAAATTTCACCAAAAACTCACAAATTTTACAACTAGGGCATCATGCCCACACTCACAAATGATATCCCCTGCTCCAAACCTCAACACCTACACCTAGTTTCATTGTAATGGATTGATTCCACTAAGCCATAGTGACCATTTTCCTTCATAGTTTGCATTTTTGCAACTTTTCAACATTGCACTTTGGCAATTTCACATCATTTTGACAACTGTGCAACATGAACTCCTAAATGACCCCAAAACCAACAAAAATGACTTATTACATTATAAATTGGTCTAATATGACCTTATTGAATGACAAACAAGATTCTAACACCTAAATACCAACTTTAGACTCAACTTAACCAAATTTGCACAATAACCTTGGTGCCCTTGCACCACTTAACCTATAAAAGGAAGCTCATCATGAAGATTTCTATGTTGAGTTAGGAGTTTAAGGTCATTTTTGCGTGTGAATAAGGCCTCATTGGCCACTTGAATGTATTTAGAGTTCATTCTTGAAATAAATGTTAAAAATGTTGTAAAAATGCTCAAAAGATCATGATATGTAAATAAGGCTTGTTATAGGTCAAGTTGTAGGTTATGGTAGATAAGGCCATGTTTGACCATCAAATAATATTTTGAGTCATTCTACTAGTGTGTGAAAGGTCTTGGAGTCCAAAAAGACAAAATTGCTAAAATGGACAAAAGTTGTTAAGTTTGTAATTGCAAAATTGCAAAGTTCAAGAAACTCAAGAGTCAAAGGGAATTTGTAAGGTGATGAGTTAGTTTTTGGAGGGAGTTTTGAGAAGAAATGTACAAATACTTGTCCTCCAATGATGAGAAGGTTGGTTGGAACATTTTTAAAAGAAGAATCAATAATATATCTCTATCTTGACTCCAAATTCAATATTCTTTTGTAAAAATTTGTGTTGCAGGAACTCCTATGAGTCTGTACAGTAATCCCTTGCTCAAAAAACTTTGGAAAAGGTTGGATATTAACCTTGGCTCTATCTTGAATCGATTTGGAGGCCATGACATTTAGTTACATCTGAGGGTGAGTTTGAAGGAAGGTTTTGAGTGAATTAGATTGTAGGAAGGTTCCTTTAGTGTGGGCAGACCATTTGAAGAGTATCCAAGGTGGTGGAAAGTTTGAAAGAGATTGGGAAAGTGGATTTTGAATAAACCTTACCATTAGATGGTGAAAACAAGGGTTTCTTAGATAAACGATGGAAAGAGAGTTTGGAGCCCTAAAAATTGTTGAAAGTGGTTTTTTATAGACTGTTTAGAAGGTCTAAGCAGTTATCTTGGGTTGGTGGATAGTTTGAAGAGTAGTTGCTTTGAAAATAGTCCTAATTGGTCTTTTAGGACAAGGAAGAAACTAAAATTTGAGAGTTTTGCTCCAAAGAAACCCTGATTCGTTTTGAGACATGTTAGAGAAGGCCTAAAAGGGGGCTCAAATCTATGAAGATTCTCTATAGTTGTAAAGATGGTTATGACAAAAGTTGGCAAAACTAGGTCTGTTGACCTACAAGCTAAAGGAAGAGTTGTATTGAAAAGGAGTCAAGGGAAGAAGTTTTGGACCTGATTGTTGTTTCCACTAATATGAATTGTGTTGTTACAGGTGAAATCCATTCTCCCTTACATCACTTTGTCTTTGCATCATCATCATCATCATTATAGCATTAGCATTATCATTATCATTGCATTCTCATTAGCATAGCATAGAAATATCCTTAGCATTTTAGTTGCAGCTACTTCATTGTAGAACCATATCCTCATCTCCATCTTACCATCATCAATAGCTTCATCAATCTCATATCCATAGCTTGCAATGTAGAAACAATTCACATTGTGGTGCAAGGCACAATAGGTTTCATGATGTAAAAGAAGGTTAGGTATTAAGCTTTGTTTGGTTTTGTGTTAATATGATGTAGTAAGGTATTTTAAAACAACTTGTCATTTTTTGTCATGTTTTTGAGTCACTTGGTAATAAGTTGTGAAAAGTTGTCATTTTGCAAAAAAAACTGCAAAAAGTTGCTATGCAATGTTGTATTTTTGATGTAAAGGGAATTTGAACTCGTGTGACCAACCTAATTGTTCCAACACACCCGAGTGAGTATGTTTATGCTAGGCATGGTCCTATTTCACACCAAAACACGTCGAATCACTCTAATCTACGTTCAACCAACTAAATTCCTTGAGAGTATAAAGTGAAAAATGGTTGCAAAATTCAGCATGACATTACTTGGACATCATGATGCTTAGAAACATCTCGTCTAAGCCTATGGGATCATGTTGTGCCCCTCTAGAATAACCTCTCTTGGTTTTCTCTATCTCGGAGACATTTTCTTGTGGTGGCAAGATTTCGCTTGGGGAAAAAGTTGTCAAATGCAAGTAGTGCAAAGTTGCAAAATGGTGCAACTTTCGTTCAACAACTCATGTGACTAAACTAACTATTCCAATGCATCCAAGTGGGTACATTTATGCTAGGCATAGCCCTCTTTCTCACCCAAATGTGTTGAATCCCTCCCATCTATAGTCAACCCGTTGAATACCTTAAGAGTCTGAAGTCCAAAATGGCTACAAACTTTCGCATAATGTTACTTGGACACAATGATGCTTAGAAAATTCTCATATGAGCCTATGGGATCATGGTGTGCCCCTCTAATATAATCTCTCTCAGTTTTCATTATCTCACAGGTGTTCTCCTGTGGTGGAGAGATTTCACTTAGTGAAAAAGTTGTCAAATGCAAGTAGTGCAAAGTTGCAAAGTGGTGCAACTCTCATTTTGCAACTCGTGTGAGCAAAATAAATTTTTCAAAGCATCTGAATGGATATAGTTACACTAGAAATGGTACTCTTTCACACCTAAATGCGCCGAATCGCTCCGAGCTACGTTCAACAGGTTGAATCCCTTAAGAGTCTGAAGTGCAAAATGACTGCAAACTTTAGCATGATGTTACTTAGACTTTGTGATGCTTAGAAAATTTTCATCTAAGTCTATGAGATTATGTTGTGCCCCTCTACAATAACCTCTCTTTTTTTTCACTATCACGGAGGTGTTTTCCTATGGTAGTGATATTTCTCTTGGGGAAAAAGTTGTCAAATGCAAATAATGCAAAGTTGCAAAGTGGTGCAACTTTCGTTCTACAACTCGTGTGACCAAACTAACTATTCCAAACCATATAAGTAGGTACATTTATGCTAGGAATGGTCCTCTTTCACACTCAAACATGCCAAATCACTCTGAGCTACGTTCAACCAGTTGAATCCCTTAAGAGTTTGAAGTGCAAAATGGCTGCAAACTTCAACATGACATTACTCAGACACCATGATGCTTAGAAACTTCTCGTTTGAGCCTATGGGATTGTGTTATTCCCCTCTACAATAGCCTCTCTCGATTTTCACTATATCAGAGGAATTTTCCTGTGGTGGCGAGATTTCTCTTGGGAAAAAAGTTGTCAAATGCAAGTAGTGCAAAGTTGCAAAGTGGTGCAACTTTAGTTCTGCAACTCGTGTGACCAAACTAATTATTCCAGTGCATCTAAGTGGGTGCATTTATGATAGGCATGGTCCTCTTTCACAATCAAACATGTTGAATCACTCCAAGCTATGTTCAACTGACTGAATCCCTCAAGAGTCTAAAGTGCAAAATGACTGCAAACTTCAGCATGACGTTACTTAGACACCGTGATGCTTAGAAACTTCTTGTCTAAGCCTATAGGATTTTTTTGTTTCCCTCTACAATAACCTCTCTTGGTTTTTTCTATCTCAGAGGCATTTTCTTGTGGTGGCGAGATTTCTCTTGGGGAAAAAGTTGTCAAATGCAAGTAGTGCAAAGTTGCAAAGTGGTG